>JAEHOE010000262.1:0-65383 GCA_016858145.1 Edaphochlamys debaryana | reverse complement strand
GTTCCTTGCATGGGACGCGAGGGACAGGGACCCATTCTACGTGCACACTGGGGGACAGGCTGGGCGTGTGTGGGCGCCGGCGGCTCCGCCCCCTCCCCAGGCCCGGAGGCCCCGCCAGGCACCTGACCGCTATCATGAGCACCGTTCCCGCTATCATGAGCAGGGCCCTCACAGGTGTGTTCCTTGCATGGGACGCGAGGGACAGGGACCCATTCTACATTGCACACTGGGGGACAGGCTTGGCGTGTGTGGGCGCCGGCGGCTCCCCCTCCCAGGCCCCGGAGGCCCCGCCAGGCACCCTGACCGCTATCATGAGCACCGTTCCCCTATCATGAGCAGGCGCCGTAGGTGCGTTCCTTGCATGGGACGCGAGGGACAGGGACCCATTCTACATTGCACACTGGGGGACAGGCTTGGGCGTGTGTGGGCGCCGGCGGCTCCCGCCCCCGGCCCAGGCCCCGGAGGCCCCGCCAGGCACCCTGACCGCTATCATGAGCACCGTTCCCGTATCATGAGCAGGCCCTCTGCAGGTGCGTTCCTTGCATGGGACGCGAGGGACAGGGACGGACAATGCATTGGGCAATGGGGGACAGGCTTGGGCGTGTGTGGGCGCCGGCGGCTCCCCCTCCCCAGGCCCCGGAGGCCCCGCCAGGCACCCTGACCGCTATCATGAGCACCGTTCCCGCTATCATGAGCAGGCCTCTGCAGGTGCGTTCCTTGCATGGGACGCGAGGGACAGGGACCCATTCTACATTGCACAATGGGGGACAGGCTTGGGCGTTGTGGGCGCCGGCGGCTCCCCCTCCCCAGGCCCCGGAGGCCCCGCAGGCACCTGACCGCTATCATGAGCACCGTTCCGCTATCATGAGCAGGGCTCCAACAGGTGGTTCTTGCATGGGACGCGAGGGACAGGGACCATTCTACATTGCACACTGGGGGACAGGCTTGGGCGTGTGTGGGCGCCGGCGGCTCCCCTCCCCAGGCCCGGAGGCCCCGCCAGGCCCCTGACCGCTATCATGAGCACCGTTCCGCTATCATGAGCAGGCCCTCTGCAGGTGTGTTCCTTGCATGGGACGCGAGGGACAGGGGCCATCTACATGGCACACTGGGGGACAGGCTTGGGCGTGTGTGGGCGCCGGCGGCTCCCCCCGGCCAGGCCCGGAGGCCCGCCAGGCACCTGACCGCTATCATGAGCACCGTTCCCGCTATCTTGAGCAGGCCCTCTGCAGGTGCGTTCCTTGCATGGACGCGAGGGACAGGGACCCAA
The DNA here is from genome assembly GCA_016858145.1 of Edaphochlamys debaryana. Lineage (NCBI taxonomy): Eukaryota > Viridiplantae > Chlorophyta > Chlorophyceae > Chlamydomonadales > Edaphochlamys > Edaphochlamys debaryana. Next base: position 64,116 of record JAEHOE010000262.1, on the reverse strand, counting down.
CATTACATGGGCAATGGGGACAGGCTTGGGCGTGTGTGGGCGCCGGCGGTCCCCCTCCCAGGCCCCGGAGGGCCCCGCCAGGCACCCTGACCGCTATCATGAGCACCGTTCCCGCTATCATGAGCAGGGCCTCCACAGGTGTGTTCCTTGCATGGGACGCGAGGGACAGGGACCCATTCTACATGCACACTGGGGGGACAGGCTTGGGCGTGTGTGGGCGCCGGCGGCTCCCCTCCCCAGGCCCGGAGGCCCCGCCAGGCACCTGACGCTATCATGAGCACCGTTCCCGCTATTGAGCAGGGCCTCTGCAGGTGTGTTCTTGCATGGGACGCGAGGGACAGGGACCCATTCTACATTGCACATGGGGGACAGGCTTGGCGTGTGTGGGCGCCGGCGGCTCCCGCCCCCGGCAGGCCCCGGAGGCCCCGCCAGGCACCCTGACCGCTATCATGAGCACCGTTCCGCTATCATGAGCAGGCCCTCTGCAGGTGTGTTCCTTGCATGGGACGCGAGGGACAGGGACCCATTTACATTGCACACTGGGGGACAGGCTTGGGCGTGTGTGGGGGCCGGCGGCTCCCCCTCCCCAAGCCCGGAGGCCCCGCCAGGCACCCTGACCGCTATCATGAGCACCGTTCCGCTATCTTGAGCAGGCGCTCCACAGGTGCGTTCCTTGCATGGGACGCGAGGGACAGGGACCCATTCTACATTGCACACTGGGGGACAGGCTTGGGCGTGTGTGGGCGCCGGCGGCTCCCCCCGGCCCAGGCCCGGAGGCCCCGCCAGGCACCCTGACCGCTATCATGAGCACCGTTCCCGCTATCATGAGCAGGCCCTTTGCAGGTGCGTTCCTTGCATGGGACGCGAGGGACAGGGACGGAAACATTACATGGGCAATGGGGGACAGCTTGGGCGTGTGTGGGCGCCGGCGGCTCCCCCTCCCCAGGCCCGGAGGCCCCGCCAGGCACCCTGACCGCTATCATGAGCACCGTTCCCGCTATCATGAGCAGGCCCTCTGCAGGTGCGTTCCTTGCATGGGACGCGAGGGACAGGGACGGAAACATGCATTGGGCACTGGGGGACAGGCTTGGGCGTGTGTGGGCGCCGGCGGCTCCCCTCCCCAGGCCCGGAGGGCCCGCCAGGCACCTGACCGCATCATGAGCACCGTTCCGCTATCATACGCAGGGCCTCCACAGGTGCGTTCCTTGCATGGGACGCGAGGGACAGGGACCCATTCTACATTGCACACTGGGGGACAGGCTTGGGCGTGTGTGGGCGCCGGCGGCTCCCCCTCCCCAGGCCCCGGAGGCCCGCCAGGCACCCTGACCGCTATCATGAGCACCGTTCCGCTATCATGAGCAGGCCCTCCGCAGGTGCGTTCCTTGCATGGGACGCGAGGGACAGGGACCCATTCTACATGCACACTGGGGGACAGGCTTGGGGTGTGTGGGCGCCGGCGGCTCCCGCCCAGCCCAGGCCCGGAGGCCCCGCCAGGCACCCTGACCGCTATCATGAGCACCGTTCCGCTATCATGAGCAGGCCTCTGCAGGTGTGTTCCTTGCATGGGACGCGAGGGACAGGGACCCATTCTACATTGCACACTGGGGGACAGGCTTGGGCGTGTGTGGGCGCCGGCGGCTCCCCCTCCCCAAGCCCCGGAGGCCCCGCCAGGCACCCTGACGCTATCATGAGCACCGTTCCGCTATCTTGAGCAGGCGCTCTGCAGGTGCGTTCCTTGCATGGGACGCGAGGGACAGGGACCCATTCTACATTGCACACTGGGGGACAGGCTTGGGCGTGTGTGGGCGCCGGCGGCTCCCGCCCGGCCCAGGCCCGGAGGCCCCGCCAGGCACCTGACCGCTATCATGAGCACCGTCCCGCTATCATGAGCAGGCCCTCTGCAGGTGCGTTCCTTGCATGGGACGCGAGGGACAGGGACCCATTCTGCAGTGGGCACATGGGGGACAGGCTTGGGCGTGTGTGGGCGCCGGCGGCTCCCCTCCCAGGCCCGGAGGCCCCGCCAGGCACCCTGACCGCTATCATGAGCACCGTTCCCGCTATCATGAGCAGGCCCTGCAGGTGCGTTCCTTGCATGGGACGCGAGGGACAGGGACGGAAAATGCAGTGGGCAATGGGGGACAGGCTTGGGCGTGGTGGGCGCCGGCGGCTCCCCTCCCCAGGCCCCGGAGGCCCCGCCAGGCACCCTGACCGCTATCATGAGCACCGTTCCCGCTATCATGAGCAGGGCCCAAGGTGCGTTCCTTGCATGGGACGCGAGGGACAGGGACCCATTCTACATTGCACACTGGGGGACAGGCTTGGGCGTGTGTGGGCGCCGGCGGCTCCCCCTCCCCAGGCCCGGAGGCCCGCCAGGCACCCTGACCGCTATCATGAGCACCGTTCCGCTATCATGAGCAGGCGCTCGTAGGTGCGTTCCTTGCATGGGACGCGAGGGACAGGGACCCATTCTACATTGCACACTGGGGGACAGGCTTGGGCGTGTGTGGGCGCCGGCGGCTCCCGCCCCCGGCCAGGCCCCGGAGGCCCCGCCAGGCACCCTGACCGCTATCATGAGCACCGTTCCCGCTATCATGAGCAGGCCCCACAGGTGCGTTCTTGCATGGACGCGAGGGACAGGGACGGAACATGCAGTGGGCAATGGGGGACAGGCTTGGGCGTGTGTGGGCGCCGGCGGCTCCCCCTCCCAGGCCCCGGAGGCCCCGCCAGGCACCCTGACCGCTATCATGAGCACCGTTCCCGCTATCATGAGCAGGGCCTCCACAGGTGCGTTCCTTGCATGGGACGCGAGGGACAGGGACCCATTCTACATTGCACACTGGGGGACAGGCTTGGGCGTGTGTGGGCGCCGGCGGCTCCCCCTCCCCAGGCCCCGGAGGCCCCGCCAGGCACCCTGACCGCTATCATGAGCACCGTTCCCGCTATCATGAGCAGGCTCTCTGCAGGTGTGTTCCTCGCATGGGACGCGAGGGACAGGGACCCATTCTACATTGCACACTGGGGGACAGGCTTGGGCGTGTGTGGGCGCGGCGGCTCCCCCTCCCCAGGCCCCGGAGGCCCCGCCAGGCACCCTGACCGCTATCATGAGCACCGTTCCCGCTATCATGAGCAGGCCCTCCACAGGTGCGTTCCTTGCATGGGACGCGAGGGAAAGGGACGGAAATGAGTGGGCAAATGGGGGACAGGCTTGGGCGTGTGTGGGCGCCGGCGGCTCCCCCTCCCCAGGCCCCGGAGGCCCCGCCAGGCACCCTGACCGCTATCATGAGCACCGTTCCCGCTATCATGAGCAGGCCCTCTGCAGGTGCGTTCCTTGCATGGGACGCGAGGGACAGGGACGGAACATGCAGGGGCAATGGGGGACAGGCTTGGGCGTGTGTGGGCGCCGGCGGCTCCCCCTCCCCAGGCCCCGGAGGCCCGCCAGGCACCTGACCGCTATCATGAGCACCGTTCCCGCTATCATGAGCAGGGCCTCCACAGGTGCGTTCCTGCATGGGACGCGAGGGACAGGGACCCATTCTACATGCACACGGGGACAGGCTTGGGCGTGTGTGGGCGCCGGCGGCTCCCCCTCCCCAGGCCCCGGAGGCCCCGCCAGGCACCCTGACCGCTATCATGAGCACCGTTCCGCTATCATGAGCAGGGCCTCCACAGGTGTGTTCCTTGCATGGGACGCGAGGGACAGGGACCCATTCTACATTGCACACTGGGGGACAGGCTTGGGCGTGTGTGGGCGCCGGCGGCTCCCGCCCCCGGCCCAGGCCCGGAGGCCCCGCCAGGCACCCTGACCGCTATCATGAGCACCGTTCCCGCTATCATGAGCAGGCCCTCTGCAGGTGCGTTCCTTGCATGGGACGCGAGGGACAGGGACGGAACATGCAGTGGGCAATGGGGGACAGGCTTGGGCGTGTGTGGGCGCCGGCGGCTCCCCCTCCCCAGGCCCCGGAGGCCCCGCCAGGCACCCTGACCGCTATCATGAGCACCGTTCCGCTATCATGAGCAGGGCCTCCACAGGTGCGTTCCTTGCATGGGACGCGAGGGACAGGGACCCATTCTACATTGCACACTGGGGGACAGGCTTGGGCGTGTGTGGGCGCCGGCGGCTCCCCCTCCCAGGCCCCGGAGGCCCCGCCAGGCACCCTGACCGCTATCATGAGCACCGTTCCCGCTATCATGAGCAGGGCCTCTGCAGGTGTGTTCCTTGCATGGGACGCGAGGGACAGGGACCCATTCTACATTGCACACTGGGGGACAGGCTTGGGCGTGTGTGGGCGGCGGCTCCCGCCCCGGCCCAGGCCCCGGAGGCCCCGCCAGGCACCCTGACCGCTATCATGAGCACCGTTCCCGCTATCTTGAGCAGTCCTCGGTGTTTACAATGAAGGACCCCCTGGTCACAGCGCTGAACGCTGGGGCCAAGCGACCCACCTCACGGGCTTGCCCCCTGCAAGCCGAACGGCAAGTCCCTGTCATAAATTGCATGACCACACTCAGTCCCACCTTGTCTTGGCACGCAATGCCATGCTCAGCGTGTATCGATGGCCCTCTCGGCCGCGCCTCCTATCAGTACCGTTACCGTTCATCATGTGCTCACACTGTTGGCAGTACACTCTCGATCCTGGCTCTCCCGACCCCACATTCACTCCACTCTGCGGCTCCTCCCGTTGTTATGCGCCGCAGAGGACTATGTCCCCTTTCCGCAAGGGCACATCCCATAACGACGTGTAGCTCACCGGTCCCCGCCCTGCCCTCGACTCCCGCCGTTTGTTATGCGCCGCCGGCGAAACCCCCCCCCTGCGGCTCCCTCCCGTTTGGTAGCGCCGCAGGGTGTGACCGCCTCATCAAGGGGCGTCCGGGCCTGCATACTGCACTGATCCATCGCCCTGGCCGCTAGGAAAGGGTGGTCGGTGGGACCTCATCCCAGCCCCTGTGCGTGGCCCAACCTCCGCCAAAACATGCAAACGGCCTTCAAATCGCCTCGTGCTACTGATAAAACAGTGCCATCATCAAGGAGTGGTCCTGAGCCCCGGGACGCATACTTGTACCTATGGCCCGGTCCATCGCGCATATCGCGGCCAGGACACACCACGTCCCACACTCGCGCATGAATCCCGGTGCCCCGGGGGCCAGGCACCCTGCCGTATCATGAGCACCGTTCCCGCCTGAGCAGGCCCTCTGCAGGTGCGTTCCTTGCATGGGACGCGAGGGACAGGGACCCATTCTACATGGCACACTGGGGGACAGGCTTGGGCGTGTGTGGGCGCCGGCGGCTCCCCCCCCCCAAGCCCCGGAGGCCCCGCCAGGCACCCTGACCGCTATCATGAGCACCGTTCCGCTATCATGAGCAGGGCCTCTGCAGGTGCGTTCCTTGCATGGGACGCGAGGGACAGGGACCCATTCTACATGGCCACTGGGGGACAGGCTTGGGCGTGTGTGTGGCGCCGGCGGCTCCCGCCCCCTCCCCAAGCCCCGGAGGCCCCGCCAGGCACCCTGACCGCTATCATGACACCGTTCCCCTATCATGAGCAGGCCCTCTGCAGGTGTGTTCCTTGCATGGGCACGCGAGGGGACAGGGACCCATTCTACATTGCACACTGGGGGACAGGCTTGGGCGTGTGTGGGCGCCGGCGGCTCCCCCTCCCCGGCCCCGGAGCCCCAGCCAGGCACCCTGACCGCTATCATGAGCCCCCGCTCCCGCTATCATGAGCAGGCCCTCTGCAGGTGCGTTCCTCGCGTGGACGCGAGGGACAGGGACCCATTCTACATGGCACACTGGGGGACAGGCTTGGGCGTGTGTGGGCGCCGGCTGCTCCGCCCCCTCCCCAGGCCCCGGAGGCCCGCCAGGCACCCTGACCGCTTATCATGAGCACCGTTCCGCTATCTGAGCAGGCCCTCTGCAGGTGTGTTCCTTGCATGGGACGCGAGGGACAGGGACCCATTCTACATGGCACACTGGGGGACAGGCTTGGGCGTGTGTGGGCGCCGGCGGCTCCCCCTCCCCAGGCCCCGGAGGCCCCGCCAGGCACCCTGACCGCTATCATGAGCACCGTTCCGCTATCATGAGCAGGCCCTCTGCAAGGTGTGTTCCTTGCATGGGACGCGAGGGACAGGGACCCATTCTACATTGCACACTGGGGGACAGGCTTGGGCGTGTGTGGGCGCCGGCGGCTCCCCCCCTCCCCAGGCCCCGGAGGCCCCGCCAGGCACCCTGACCGCTATCATGAGCACCGTTCCCGCTATCATGAGCAGGCCCTCTGCAGGTGTGTTCCTTGCATGGGACGCGAGGGACAGGGACCCATTCTACATGGCACACTGGGGGACAGGCTTGGGCGTGTGTGGGCGCCGGCGGCTCCCCCTCCCCAAGGCCCCGGAGGCCCCGCCAGGCACCCTGACCGCTATCATGAGCACCGTTCCCGCTATCATGAGCAGGGCCTCTGCAGGTGTGTTCCTTGCATGGACGCGAGGGACAGGGACCCATTCTACATTGCACACTGGGGGACAGGCTTGGGCGTGTGTGGGCGCCGGCGGCTCCCCCTCCCCAGGCCCCGGAGGCCCCGCCAGGCACCCTGACCGCTATCATGAGCACCGTTCCCGCTATCATGAGCAGGCCCTCTGCAGGTGTGTTCCTTGCATGGGACGCGAGGGACAGGGACCCATTCTACATGGCACACTGGGGGACAGGCTTGGGCGTGTGTGGGCGCCGGCGGCTCCCCCTCCCCAGGCCCCGGAGGCCCCGCCAGGCACCCTGACCGCTATCATGAGCACCGCTCCGCTATCATAAGCAGGCCCTCTGCAGGTGTGTTCCTTGCATGGGACGCGAGGGACAGGGACCCATTCTACATGGCACACTGGGGGACAGGCTTGGGCGTGTGTGGGCGCCGGCGGCTCCCCCTCCCCAGGCCCCGGAGGCCCCGCCAGGCACCCTGACCGCTATCATGAGCACCGTTCCGCTATCATGAGCAGGGCCTCCACAGGTGTGTTCCTTGCATGGGACGCGAGGGACAGGGACCCATTCTACATGGCACACTGGGGGACAGGCTTGGGCGTGTGTGGGCGCCGGCGGCTCCCCCTCCCCAGGCCCCGGAGGCCCCGCCAGGCACCCTGACCGCTATCATGAGCACCGTTCCGCTATCATGAGCAGGCCCTCTGCAGGTGTGTTCCTTGCATGGGACGCGAGGGACAGGGACCCATTCTACATTGCACACTGGGGGACAGGCTTGGGCGTGTGTGGGCGCCGGCGGCTCCCCCCTCCCCAAGCCCCGGAGGCCCCGCCAGGCACCCTGACCGCTATCATGAGCACCGTTCCCGCTATCATGAGCAGGGCCTCCACAGGTGTGTTCCTTGCATGGGACGCGAGGGACAGGGACCCATTCTACATGGCACACTGGGGGACAGGCTTGGGCGTGTGTGGGCGCCGGCGGCTCCCCCTCCCCAGGCCCCGGAGGCCCCGCCAGGCACCCTGACCGCTATCATGAGCACCGTTCCCGCTATCATGAGCAGGCCCTCTGCAGGTGTGTTCCTTGCATGGGACGCGAGGGACAGGGACCCATTCTACATGGCACACTGGGGGACAGGCTTGGGCGTGTGTGGGCGCCGGCGGCTCCCGCCCCCTCCCCAGGCCCCGGAGGCCCCGCCAGGCACCCTGACCGCTATCATGAGCACCGTTCCCGCTATCATGAGCAGGGCCCTCCTACAGGTGTGTTCCTTGCATGGGACGCGAGGGACAGGGACCCATTCTACATGGCACACTGGGGGACAGGCTTGGGCGTGTGTGGGCGCCGGCGGCTCCCGCCCTCCCCAGAGCCCCGGAGGCCCCGCCAGGCACCCTGACCGCTATCATGAGCACCGTTCCCGCTATCATGAGCAGGCCCTCTGCAGGTGTGTTCCTTGCATGGGACGCGAGGGACAGGGACCCATTCTACATGGCACACTGGGGGACAGGCTTGGGCGTGTGTGGGCGCCGGCGGCTCCCCCCTCCCCAGGCCCCGGAGGCCCCGCCAGGCACCCTGACCGCTATCATGAGCACCGTTCCCGCTATCATGAGCAGGGCCCTCTGCAGGTGTGGTTCCTTGCATGGGACGCGAGGGACAGGGACCCATTCTACATTGCACACTGGGGACAGGCTTGGGCGTGTGTGGGCGCCGGCGGCTCCCCCCTCCCCAAGCCCCGGAGGCCCCGCCAGGCACCCTGACCGCTATCATGAGCACCGTTCCCGCTATCATGAGCAGGCCCTCTGCAGGTGTGTTCCTTGCATGGGACGCGAGGGACAGGGACCCATTCTACATTGCACACTGGGGGACAGGCTTGGGCGTGTGTGGGCGCCGGCGGCTCCCCCCTCCCCAAGGCCCCGGAGGCCCCGCCAGGCACCCTGACCGCTATCATGAGCACCGTTCCGCTATCATGAGCAGGCCCTCTGCAGGTGTGTTCCTTGCATGGGACGCGAGGGACAGGGGACCCATTCTACATGGCACACTGGGGGACAGGCTTGGGCGTGTGTGGGCGCCGGCGGCTCCCCCTCCCCAAGCCCCGGAGGCCCCGCCAGGCACCCTGACCGCTATCATGAGCACCGTTCCCGCTATCATGAGCAGGCCCTCTGCAGGTGTGTTCCTTGCATGGGACGCGAGGGACAGGGACCCATTCTACATTGCACACTGGGGGGACAGGCTTGGGCGTGTGTGGGCGCCGGCGGCTCCCGCCCCTCCCCAGGCCCCGGAGGCCCCGCCAGGCACCCTGACCGCTATCATGAGCACCGTTCCCGCTATCATGAGCAGGCCCTCCTGCAGGTGCTGTTCCTTGCATGGGACGCGAGGGACAGGGACCCATTCTACAGTGGCACACTGGGGGACAGGCTTGGCGTGTGTGGGCGCCGGCGGCTCCCCCCTCCCCAAGCCCCGGAGGCCCCGCCAGGCACCCTGACCGCTATCATGAGCACCGTTCCCGCTATCATGAGCAGGGCCCTCTGCACGGTGTGTTCCTTGCATGGGACGCGAGGGACAGGGACCCATTCTACATGGCACACCTGGGGGACAGGCTTGGGCGTGTGTGGGCGCCGGCGGCTCCCCCTCCCCAGGCCCCGAGGCCCCGCCAGGCACCCTGACCGCTATCATGAGCACCGTTCCGCTATCATGAGCAGGGCCCTCTGCAGGTGTGTTCCTTGCATGGGACGCGAGGGACAGGGACCCATTCTACATTGCACACTGGGGGACAGGCTTGGCGTGTGTGGGCGCCGGCGGCTCCCGCCCTCCCCAAGCCCCGGAGGCCCCGCCAGGCACCCTGACCGCTATCATGAGCACCGTTCCGCTATCATGAGCAGGCCCTCTGCAGGTGTGTTCCTTGCATGGGACGCGAGGGACAGGGACCCATTCTACATGCACACTGGGGGACAGGCTTGGGCGTGTGTGGGCGCCGGCGGCTCCCCCCTCCCCAAGCCCCGGAGGCCCCGCCAGGCACCCTGACCGCTATCATGAGCACCGTTCCGCTATCATGAGCAGGCCCTCTGCAGGTGTGTTCCTTGCATGGGACGCGAGGGACAGGGACCCATTCTACATTGCACACTGGGGGACAGGCTTGGGCGTGTGTGGGCGCCGGCGGCTCCCGCCCCCTCCCAAGGCCCCGGAGGCCCCCGCCAGGCACCCTGACCGCTATCATGAGCACCGTTCCCGCTATCATGAGCAGGCCCTCTGCAGGTGTGTTCCTTGCATGGGACGCGAGGGACAGGGACCCATTCTACATGGCACACTGGGGGACAGGCTTGGCGTGTGTGGGCGCCGGCGGCTCCCCCTCCCCAAGCCCCGGAGGCCCCGCCAGGCACCCTGACCGCTATCATGAGCACCGTTCCGCTATCATGAGCAGGCCCTCTGCAGGTGCTGTTCCTTGCATGGGACGCGAGGGACAGGGACCCATTCTACATGGCACACTGGGGGACAGGCTTGGGCGTGTGTGGGCGCCGGCGGCTCCCGCCCCTCCCCAAGGCCCCGGAGGCCCCGCCAGGCACCTGACCGCTATCATGAGCACCGTTCCCGCTATCATGAGCAGGCCCTCTGCAGGTGTGTTCCTTGCATGGGACGCGAGGGACAGGGACCCATTCTACATTGCACACTGGGGGACAGGCTTGGGCGTGTGTGGGCGCCGGCGGCTCCCCCCCTCCCCAGGCCCCGGAGGCCCCGCCAGGCACCCTGACCGCTATCATGAGCACCGTTCCCGCTATCATGAGCAGGCCCTCTGCAGGTGTGTTCCTTGCATGGGACGCGAGGGACAGGGACCCATTCTACATGGCACACTGGGGGACAGGCTTGGGCGTGTGTGGGCGCCGGCGGCTCCCCCTCCCAGGCCCCGGAGGCCCCGCCAGGCACCCTGACCGCTATCATGAGCACCGTTCCCGCTATCATGAGCAGGCCCTCTGCAGGTGTGTTCCTTGCATGGGACGCGAGGGACAGGGACCCATTCTACATGGCACACTGGGGGACAGGCTTGGGCGTGTGTGGGCGCCGGCGGCTCCCGCCCCTCCCCAGGCCCCGGAGGCCCCGCCAGGCACCCTGACCGCTATCATGAGCACCGTTCCCGCTATCATGAGCAGGCCCTCTGCAGGTGTGTTCCTTGCATGGGACGCGAGGGACAGGGACCCATTCTACATGGCACACTGGGGGACAGGCTTGGGCGTGTGTGGGCGCCGGCGGCTCCCCCCTCCCCAGGCCCCGGAGGGCCCCGCCAGGCACCCTGACCGCTATCATGAGCACCGTTCCCGCTATCATGAGCAGGCCCTCTGCAGGTGTGTTCCTTGCATGGGACGCGAGGGACAGGGACCCATTCTACATGGCACACTGGGGGACAGGCTTGGGCGTGTGTGGGCGCCGGCGGCTCCCCCTCCCCAAGCCCCGGAGGCCCCGCCAGGCACCCTGACCGCTATCATGAGCACCGTTCCCGCTATCATGAGCAGGCCCTCTGCAGGTGTGTTCCTTGCATGGACGCGAGGGACAGGGACCCATTCTACATGGCACACTGGGGGACAGGCTTGGGCGTGTGTGGGCGCCGGCGGCTCCCCCTCCCCAGGCCCCGGAGGCCCCGCCAGGCACCCTGACCGCTATCATGAGCACCGTTCCCGCTATCATGAGCAGGCCCTCTGCAGGTGTGTTCCTTGCATGGGACGCGAGGGACAGGGACCCATTCTACATTGGCACACTGGGGGACAGGCTTGGGCGTGTGTGGGCGCCGGCGGCTCCCGCCCCTCCCCAGGCCCCGGAGGCCCCGCCAGGCACCCTGACCGCTATCATGAGCACCGTTCCCGCTATCATGAGCAGGGCCCTCTGCAGGTGTGTTCCTTGCATGGGACGCGAGGGACAGGGACCCATTCTACATTGGCACACTGGGGGACAGGCTTGGGCGTGTGTGGGCGCCGGCGGCTCCCGCCCCCTCCCCAGGCCCCGGAGGCCCCGCCAGGCACCCTGACCGCTATCATGAGCACCGTTCCCGCTATCTTGAGCAGGCCCTCTGCAGGTGTGTTCCTTGCATGGGACGCGAGGGACAGGGACCCATTCTACATGGCACACTGGGGGACAGGCTTGGGCGTGTGTGGGCGCCGGCGGCTCCCCCTCCCCAAGCCCCGGAGGCCCCGCCAGGCACCCTGACCGCTATCATGAGCACCGTTCCCGCTATCTTGAGCAGGCCCTCTGCAGGTGTGTTCCTTGCATGGGACGCGAGGGACAGGGACCCATTCTACATGGCACACTGGGGGACAGGCTTGGGCGTGTGTGGGCGCCGGCGGCTCCCCCTCCCCAGCCCCGGAGGCCCCGCCAGGCACCCTGACCGCTATCATGAGCACCGTTCCCGCTATCATGAGCAGGCCCTCTGCAGGTGTGTTTCCTTGCATGGGACGCGAGGGACAGGGACCCATTCTACATGGCACACTGGGGGACAGGCTTGGGCGTGTGGTGGGCGCCGGCGGCTCCCCCCTCCCCAGGCCCCGGAGGCCCCGCCAGGCACCCCTGACCGCTATCATGAGCACCGTTCCCGCTATCATGAGCAGGGCCCTCTGCAGGTGCGTTCCTTGCATGGGACGCGAGGGACAGGGACCCATTCTACATGGCACACTGGGGGACAGGCTTGGGCGTGTGTGGGCGCCGGCGGCTCCCCCCCTCCCCAAGCCCCGGAGGCCCCGCCAGGCACCCTGACCGCTATCATGAGCACCGTTCCCGCTATCATGAGCAGGCCCTCTGCAGGTGTGTTCCTTGCATGGGACGCGAGGGACAGGGACCCATTCTACATGGCACACTGGGGGACAGGCTTGGGCGTGTGTGGGCGCCGGCGGCTCCCCCCTCCCCAGGCCCCGGAGGCCCCGCCAGGCACCCTGACCGCTATCATGAGCACCGTTCCCGCTATCATGAGCAGGCCCTCTGCAGGTGTGTTCCTTGCATGGGACGCGAGGGACAGGGACCCATTCTACATGGCACACTGGGGGACAGGCTTGGGCGTGTGTGGGCGCCGGCGGCTCCCGCCCCTCCCCAGGCCCCGGAGGCCCCGCCAGGCACCCTGACCGCTATCATGAGCACCGTTCCGCTATCATGAGGCAGGCCCTCTGCAGGTGTGTTCCTTGCATGGGACGCGAGGGACAGGGACCCATTCTACATGGCACACTGGGGGACAGGCTTGGGCGTGTGTGGGCGCCGGCGGCTCCGCCCCTCCCCAGCCCCGGAGGCCCCGCCAGGCACCCTGACCGCTATCATGAGCACCGTTCCCGCTATCATGAGCAGGCCCTCTGCAGGTGTGTTCCTTGCATGGGACGCGAGGGACAGGGACCCATTCTACATGGCACACTGGGGGACAGGCTTGGGCGTGTGTGGGCGCCGGCGGCTCCCCCCTCCCCAGGCCCCGGAGGCCCCGCCAGGCACCCTGACCGCTATCATGAGCACCGTTCCCGCTATCATGAGCAGGCCCTCTGCAGGTGTGTTCCTTGCATGGGACGCGAGGGACAGGGACCCATTCTACATGGCACACTGGGGGACAGGCTTGGGCGTGTGTGGGCGCCGGCGGCTCCCCCTCCCCAAGGCCCCGGAGGCCCCGCCAGGCACCCTGACCGCTATCATGAGCACCGTTCCCGCTATCATTGAGCAGGCCCTCTGCAGGTGTGTTCCTTGCATGGGACGCGAGGGACAGGGACCCATTCTACATGGCACACTGGGGGACAGGCTTGGGCGTGTGTGGGCGCCGGCGGCTCCCCCTCCCCAGCCCCGGAGGCCCCGCCAGGCACCCTGACCGCTATCATGAGCACCGTTCCCGCTATCATGAGCAGGCCCTCTGCAGGTGCGTTCCTTGCATGGGACGCGAGGGACAGGGACCCATTCTACATGGCACACTGGGGGACAGGCTTGGGCGTGTGTGGGCGCCGGCGGCTCCCCCCCTCCCAAGGCCCCGGAGGCCCCGCCAGGCACCCTGACCGCTATCATGAGCACCGTTCCCGCTATCATGAGCAGGCCCTCTGCAGTGTGTTCCTTGCATGGACGCGAGGGGACAGGGACCCATTCTACATGGCACACTGGGGGACAGGCTTGGGCGTGTGTGGGCGCCGGCGGCTCCCGCCCTCCCCAAGCCCCGGAGGCCCCGCCAGGCACCCTGACCGCTATCATGAGCACCGTTCCGATATCATGAGCAGGCCCTCTGCAGGTGTGTTCCTTGCATGGGACGCGAGGGACAGGGACCCATTCTACATGGCACACTGGGGACAGGCTTGGGCGTGTGTGGGCGCCGGCGGCTCCCCCTCCCCAGGCCCCGGAGGCCCCGCCAGGCACCCTGACCGCTATCATGAGCACCGTTCCGCTATCATGAGCAGGCCCTCTGCAGGTGTCGTTCCTTGCATGGGACGCGAGGGACAGGGACCCATTCTACATGGCACACTGGGGGACAGGCTTGGGCGTGTGTGGGCGCCGGCGGCTCCCCCCCTCCCCAAGCCCCGGAGGCCCCGCCAGGCACCCTGACCGCTATCATGAGCACCGTTCCGCTATCATGAGCAGGCCCTCTGCAGGTGTGTTCCTTGCATGGGACGCGAGGGACAGGGACCCATTCTACATGGCACACTGGGGGACAGGCTTGGGCGTGTGTGGGCGCCGGCGGCTCCCCCTCCCCAGGCCCCGGAGGCCCCGCCAGGCACCCTGACCGCTATCATGAGCACCGCTCCCGCTATCATGAGCAGGCCCTCTGCAGGTGCGTTCCTCGCGTGGGACGCGAGGGACAGGGACCCATTCTACATGGCACACTGGGGGACAGGCTTGGGCGTGTGTGGGCGCCGGCGGCTCCCGCCCCCTCCCCAAGCCCCGGAGGCCCCGCCAGGCACCCTGACCGCTATCATGAGCACCGTTCCCGCTATCATGAGCAGGCCCTCTGCAGGTGTGTTCCTTGCATGGGACGCGAGGGACAGGGACCCATTCTACATGGCACACTGGGGGACAGGCTTGGGCGTGTGTGGGCGCCGGCGGCTCCCCCTCCCCAGGCCCCGGAGGCCCCGCCAGGCACCCTGACCGCTATCATGAGCACCGTTCCGCTATCATGAGCAGGCCCTCTGCAGGTGTGTTCCTTGCATGGGACGCGAGGGACAGGGACCCATTCTACATTGCACACTGGGGGACAGGCTTGGGCGTGTGTGGGCGCCGGCGGCTCCCCCTCCCCAAGCCCCGGAGGCCCCGCCAGGCACCCTGACCGCTATCATGAGCACCGTTCCGCTATCATGAGCAGGCCCTCTGCAGGTGTGTTCCTTGCATGGGACGCGAGGGACAGGGACCCATTCTACATGGCACACTGGGGGACAGGCTTGGGCGTGTGTGGGCGCCGGCGGCTCCCGCCCCTCCCCAGCCCCGGAGGCCCGCCAGGCACCCTGACCGCTATCATGAGCACCGTTCCCGCTATCATGAGCAGGCCCTCTGCAGGTGTGTTCCTTGCATGGGACGCGAGGGACAGGGACCCATTCTACATGGCACACTGGGGGACAGGCTTGGGCGTGTGTGGGCGCCGGCGGCTCCCCCGGCCCAGGCCCCGGAGGCCCCGCCAGGCACCCTGACCGCTATCATGAGCACCGTTCCCGCTATCATGAGCAGGCCCTCTGCAGGTGCGTTCCTCGCGTGGGACGCGAGGGACAGGGACCCATTCTACATGGCACACTGGGGGACAGGCTTGGGCGTGTGTGGGCGCCGGCGGCTCCCGCCCCCTCCCCAAGGCCCCGGAGGCCCCGCCAGGCACCCTGACCGCTATCATGAGCACCGTTCCCGCTATCATGAGCAGGGCCCTCTGCAGGTGTGTTCCTTGCACGGGACGCGAGGGACAGGGACCCATTCTACATGGCACACTGGGGGACAGGCTTGGGCGTGTGTGGGCGCCGGCGGCTCCCCCTCCCCAGGCCCCGGAGGCCCCGCCAGGCACCCTGACCGCTATCATGAGCACCGTTCCCGCTATCATGAGCAGGCCCTCTGCAGGTGTGTTCCTTGCATGGGACGCGAGGGACAGGGACCCATTCTACATGGCACACTGGGGGACAGGCTTGGGCGTGTGTGGGCGCCGGCGGCTCCCCCCTCCCCAAGGCCCCGGAGGCCCCGCCAGGCACCCTGACCGCTATCATGAGCACCGTTCCGCTATCATGAGCAGGCCCTCTGCAGGTGTGTTCCTTGCATGGGACGCGAGGGACAGGGACCCATTCTACATGGCACACTGGGGGACAGGCTTGGGCGTGTGTGGGCGCCGGCGGCTCCCCCCCCCCCCAAGCCCCGGAGGCCCCGCCAGGCACCCTGACCGCTATCATGAGCACCGTTTCCCGCTATCATTGAGCAGGCCCTCTGCAGGTGTGTTCCTTGCATGGGACGCGAGGGACAGGGACCCATTCTACATGGCACACTGGGGGACAGGCTTGGGCGTGTGTGGGCGCCGGCGGCTCCCCCTCCCCAAGCCCCGGAGGCCCCGCCAGGCACCCTGACCGCTATCATGAGCACCGTTCCCGCTATCATGAGCAGGCCCTCTGCAGGTGTGTTCCTTGCATGGGACGCGAGGGACAGGGACCCATTCTACATGGCACACTGGGGGACAGGCTTGGGCGTGTGTGGGCGCCGGCGGCTCCCCCCTCCCCAGGCCCCGGAGGCCCCGCCAGGCACCCTGACCGCTATCATGAGCACCGTTCCGCTATCGTGAGCAGGCCCTCTGCAGGTGTGTTCCTTGCATGGGACGCGAGGGACAGGGACCCATTCTACATTGCACACTGGGGGGACAGGCTTGGGCGTGTGTGGGCGCCGGCGGCTCCCCCTCCCCAGGCCCCGGAGGCCCCGCCAGGCACCCTGACCGCTATCATGAGCACCGATCCGCTATCATTAGCAGGCCCTCTGCAGGTGTGTTCCTGCATGGGACGCGAGGGACAGGGACACATTCTACATTGCACACTGGGGGACAGGCTTGGGCGTGTGTGGGCGCCGGCGGCTCCGCCCCTCCCCAAGGCCCCGGAGGCCCCGCCAGGCACCCTGACCGCTATCATGAGCACCGTTCCGCTATCATGAGCAGGCCCTCTGCAGGTGTGTTCCTTGCATGGGACGCGAGGGACAGGGACCCATTCTACATGCACACTGGGGGACAGGCTTGGGCGTGTGTGGGCGCCGGCGGCTCCCCCCTCCCCAAGGCCCCGGAGGCCCCGCCAGGCACCCTGACCGCTATCATGAGCACCGTTCCGCTATCATGAGCAGGGCCCTCTGCAGGTGTGTTCCTTGCATGGGACGCGAGGGACAGGGACCCATTCTACATGGCACACTGGGGGACAGGCTTGGGCGTGTGTGGGCGCCGGCGGCTCCCGCCCCTCCCCAGCCCCGGAGGCCCCGCCAGGCACCCTGACCGCTATCATGAGCACCGTTCCCGCTATCATGAGCAGGCCCTCTGCAGGTGTGTTCCTTGCATGGGACGCGAGGGACAGGGACCCATTCTACATGGCACACTGGGGGACAGGCTTGGGCGTGTGTGGGCGCCGGCGGCTCCCCCCTCCCCAAGCCCCGGAGGCCCCGCCAGGCACCCTGACCGCTATCATGAGCACCGTTCCCGCTATCATGAGCAGGGCCCTCTGCAGGTGTGTTCCTTGCATGGGACGCGAGGGACAGGGACCCATTCTACATGGCACACTGGGGGACAGGCTTGGGCGTGTGTGGGCGCCGGCGGCTCCCCCTCCCCAAGCCCCGGAGGCCCCGCCAGGCACCCTGACCGCTATCATGAGCACCGTTCCGCTATCATGAGCAGGCCCTCTGCAGGTGTGTTCCTTGCATGGGACGCGAGGGACAGGGACCCATTCTACATGGCACACTGGGGGACAGGCTTGGGCGTGTGTGGGCGCCGGCGGCTCCCCCTCCCCAGCCCCGGAGGCCCCGCCAGGCACCCTGACCGCTATCATGAGCACCGTTCCGATCATGAGCAGGGCCCTCTGCAGGTGTGTTCCTTGCATGGGACGCGAGGGACAGGGACCCATTCTACATGGCACACTGGGGGACAGGCTTGGGCGTGTGTGGGCCGCCGGCGGCTCCCCCCTCCCCAGGCCCCGGAGGCCCCGCCAGGCACCCTGACCGCTATCATGAGCACCGTTCCCGCTATCATGAGCAGGCCCTCTGCAGGTGTGTTCCTTGCATGGGACGCGAGGGACAGGGACCCATTCTACATGGCACACTGGGGGACAGGCTTGGGCGTGTGTGGGGCGCCGGCGGCTCCCCCCTCCCCAGGCCCCGGAGGCCCCGCCAGGCACCCTGACCGCTATCATGAGCACCGTTCCCGCTATCATGAGCAGGCCCTCTGCAGGTGTGTTCCTTGCATGGGACGCGAGGGACAGGGACCCATTCTACATGGCACACTGGGGGACAGGCTTGGGCGTGTGTGGGCGCCGGCGGCTCCCCCTCCCCAGGCCCCGGAGGCCCCGCCAGGCACCCTGACCGCTATCATGAGCACCGTTCCCGCTATCATGAGCAGGGCCCTCTGCAGGTGTGTTCCTTGCATGGGACGCGAGGGACAGGGACCCATTCTACATGCACACTGGGGGACAGGCTTGGGCGTGTGTGGGCGCCGGCGGCTCCCCCTCCCCAGGCCCCGGAGGCCCCGCCAGGCACCCTGACCGCTATCATGAGCACCGTTCCGCTATCATGAGCAGGCCCTCTGCCAGGTGTGTTCCTTGCATGGGACGCGAGGGACAGGGACCCATTCTACATTGGCACACTGGGGGACAGGCTTGGGCGTGTGTGGGCGCCGGCGGCTCCCCCCTCCCCAGGCCCCGGAGGCCCCGCCAGGCACCCTGACCGCTATCATGAGCACCGTTCCGCTATCATGAGCAGGCCCTCTGCAGGTGTGTTCCTTGCATGGGACGCGAGGGACAGGGACCCATTCTACATGGCACACTGGGGGACAGGCTTGGGCGTGTGTGGGCGCCGGCGGCTCCCCCTCCCCAGCCCCGGAGGCCCCGCCAGGCACCCTGACCGCTATCATGAGCACCGTTCCGCTATCATGAGCAGGCCCTCTGCAGGTGTGTTCCTTGCATGGGACGCGAGGGACAGGGACCCATTCTACATTGCACACTGGGGGACAGGCTTGGGCGTGTGTGGGCGCCGGCGGCTCCCGCCCCCTCCCCAGGCCCCGGAGGCCCCGCCAGGCACCCTGACCGCTATCATGAGCACCGTTCCCGCTATCATGAGCAGGCCCTCTGCAGGTGTGTTCCTTGCATGGGACGCGAGGGACAGGGACCCATTCTACATGGCACACTGGGGGACAGGCTTGGGCGTGTGTGGGCGCCGGCGGCTCCCCCTCCCCAGGCCCCGGAGGCCCCGCCAGGCACCCTGACCGCTATCATGAGCACCGTTCCGCTATCATGAGCAGGCCCTCTGCAGGTGTGTTCCTTGCATGGGACGCGAGGGACAGGGACCCATTCTACATGGCACACTGGGGGACAGGCTTGGGCGTGTGTGGGCGCCGGCGGCTCCCGCCCCCTCCCCAAGCCCCGGAGGCCCCGCCAGGCACCCTGACCGCTATCATGAGCACCGTTCCGATATCTTGAGCAGGGCCTCCACAGGTGTGTTCCTTGCATGGGACGCGAGGGACAGGGACCCATTCTACATGGCACACTGGGGGACAGGCTTGGGCGTGTGTGGGCGCCGGCGGCTCCCCCCTCCCCAGGCCCCGGAGGCCCCGCCAGGCACCCTGACCGCTATCATGAGCACCGTTCCCGCTATCATGAGCAGGCCCTCTGCAGGTGTGTTCCTTGCATGGGACGCGAGGGACAGGGACCCATTCTACATTGCACACTGGGGGACAGGCTTGGGCGTGTGTGGGCGCCGGCGGCTCCCCCTCCCCAGGCCCCGGAGGCCCCGCCAGGCACCCTGACCGCTATCATGAGCACCGTTCCCGCTATCATGAGCAGGCCCTCTGCAGGTGTGTTCCTTGCATGGGACGCGAGGGACAGGGACCCATTCTACATGGCACACTGGGGGACAGGCTTGGGCGTGTGTGGGCGCCGGCGGCTCCCCCTCCCCAGGCCCCGGAGGCCCCGCCAGGCACCCTGACCGCTATCATGAGCACCGTTCCCGCTATCATGAGCAGGCCCTCTGCAGGTGTGTTCCTTGCATGGGACGCGAGGGACAGGGACCCATTCTACATGGCACACTGGGGGACAGGCTTGGGCGTGTGTGGGCGCCGGCGGCTCCCCCTCCCCAGCCCCGGAGGGCCCGCCAGGCACCCTGACCGCTATCATGAGCACCGTTCCCGCTATCATGAGCAGGCCCTCTGCAGGTGCGTTCCTTGCATGGGGACGCGAGGGACAGGGACCCATTCTACATGGCACACTGGGGGACAGGCTTGGGCGTGTGTGGGCGCCGGCGGCTCCCCCCCTCCCCAAGGCCCCGGAGGCCCCGCCAGGCACCCTGACCGCTATCATGAGCACCGTTCCCGCTATCATGAGCAGGCCCTCTGCAGGTGTGTTCCTTGCATGGGACGCGAGGGACAGGGACCCATTCTACATGGCACACTGGGGGACAGGCTTGGGCGTGTGTGGGCGCCGGCGGCTCCCGCCCCTCCCCAGGCCCCGGAGGCCCCGCCAGGCACCCTGACCGCTATCATGAGCACCGTTCCCGCTATCATGAGCAGGCCCTCTGCAGGTGTGTTCCTTGCATGGGACGCGAGGGACAGGGACCCATTCTACATTGCACACTGGGGGACAGGCTTGGGCGTGTGTGGGCGCCGGCGGCTCCCCCTCCCCAGGCCCAGGCCCCGGAGGCCCCGCCAGGCACCCTGACCGCTATCATGAGCACCGTTCCCGCTATCATGAGCAGGCCCTCTGCAGGTGTGTTCCTTGCATGGGACGCGAGGGACAGGGACCCATTCTACATTGCACACTGGGGGACAGGCTTGGGCGTGTGTGGGCGCCGGCGGCTCCCCCTCCCCAGGTCCCGGAGGCCCCGCCAGGCACCCTGACCGCTATCATGAGCACCGTTCCCGCTATCATGAGCAGGCCCTCTGCAGGTGTGTTCCTTGCATGGGACGCGAGGGACAGGGACCCATTCTACATGGCACACTGGGGGACAGGCTTGGGCGTGTGTGGGCGCCGGCGGCTCCCCCTCCCCAGCCCCGGAGGCCCCGCCAGGCACCCTGACCGCTATCATGAGCACCGTTCCCGCTATCATGAGCAGGCCCTCTGCAGGTGCGTTCCTTGCATGGGACGCGAGGGACAGGGACCCATTCTACATGGCACACTGGGGGACAGGCTTGGGCGTGTGTGGGCGCCGGCGGCTCCCGCCCCCTCCCCAAGCCCCGGAGGCCCCGCCAGGCACCCTGACCGCTATCATGAGCACCGTTCCCGCTATCATGAGCAGGCCCTCTGCAGGTGTGTTCCTTGCATGGGACGCGAGGGACAGGGACCCATTCTACATGGCACACTGGGGGACAGGCTTGGGCGTGTGTGGGCGCCGGCGGCTCCCCCTCCCCAAGCCCCGGAGGCCCCGCCAGGCACCCTGACCGCTATCATGAGCACCGTTCCCGCTATCATGAGCAGGCCCTCTGCAGGTGTGTTCCTTGCATGGGACGCGAGGGACAGGGACCCATTCTACATTGCACACTGGGGGACAGGCTTGGGCGTGTGTGGGGCGCCGGCGGCTCCCCCCTCCCCAGGCCCCGGAGGCCCCGCCAGGCACCCTGACCGCTATCATGAGCA
This sequence comes from Edaphochlamys debaryana, assembly GCA_016858145.1. Classification (NCBI taxonomy): domain Eukaryota; kingdom Viridiplantae; phylum Chlorophyta; class Chlorophyceae; order Chlamydomonadales; genus Edaphochlamys; species Edaphochlamys debaryana. The sequence goes on along the minus strand of JAEHOE010000262.1, from coordinate 42,920 downwards.
CCGTTCCCGCTATCATGAGCAGGCCCTCTGCAGGTGTGTTCCTTGCATGGGACGCGAGGGACAGGGACCCATTCTACATGGCACACTGGGGGACAGGCTTGGGCGTGTGTGGGCGCCGGCGGCTCCCGCCCCTCCCCAGGCCCCCGGAGGCCCCGCCAGGCACCCTGACCGCTATCATGAGCACCGTTCCGCTATCATGAGCAGGCCCTCTGCAGGTGTGTTCCTTGCATGGGACGCGAGGGACAGGGACCCATTCTACATTGCACACTGGGGGACAGGCTTGGGCGTGTGTGGGCGCCGGCGGCTCCCCCCCTCCCCAGGCCCCGGAGGCCCCGCCAGGCACCCTGACCGCTATCATGAGCACCGTTCCCGCTATCATTGAGCAGGCCTCTGCAGGTGTGTTCCTTGCATGGGACGCGAGGGACAGGGACCCATTCTACATGGCACACTGGGGGACAGGCTTGGGCGTGTGTGGGCGCCGGCGGCTCCCCCTCCCCAAGGCCCCGGAGGCCCCGCCAGGCACCCTGACCGCTATCATGAGCACCGTTCCGCTATCATGAGCAGGCCCTCTGCAGGTGTGTTCCTTGCATGGGACGCGAGGGACAGGGACCCATTCTACATGGCACACTGGGGGACAGGCTTGGGCGTGTGTGGGCGCCGGCGGCTCCCCCCTCCCCAGGCCCCGGAGGCCCCGCCAGGCACCCTGACCGCTATCATGAGCACCGTTCCCGCTATCATGAGCAGGCCCTCTGCAGGTGTGTTCCTTGCATGGGACGCGAGGGACAGGGACCCATTCTACATTGCACACTGGGGGACAGGCTTGGGCGTGTGTGGGCGCCGGCGGCTCCGCCCCCTCCCCAAGGCCCCGGAGGCCCCGCCAGGCACCCTGACCGCTATCATGAGCACCGTTCCCGCTATCATGAGCAGGCCCTCTGCAGGTGTGTTTCCTTGCATGGACGCGAGGGACAGGGACCCATTCTACATGGCACACTGGGGGACAGGCTTGGGCGTGTGTGGGCGCCGGCGGCTCCCCCTCCCCAGGCCCCGGAGGCCCCGCCAGGCACCCTGACCGCTATCATGAGCACCGTTCCCGCTATCAATGAGCAGGCCCTCTGCAGGTGTGTTCCTTGCATGGGACGCGAGGGACAGGGACCCATTCTACATGGCACACTGGGGGACAGGCTTGGGCGTGTGTGGGCGCCGGCGGCTCCCCCCTCCCCAGGCCCCGGAGGCCCCGCCAGGCACCCTGACCGCTATCATGAGCACCGTTCCCGCTATCTTGAGCAGGCCCTCTGCAGGTGTGTTCCTTGCATGGGACGCGAGGGACAGGGACCCATTCTACATTGCACACTGGGGACAGGCTTGGGCGTGTGTGGGCGCCGGCGGCTCCCCCTCCCCAGGCCCCGGAGGCCCCGCCAGGCACCCTGACCGCTATCATGAGCACCGTTCCCGCTATCATGAGCAGGCCCTCTGCAGGTGTGTTCCTTGCATGGGACGCGAGGGACAGGGACCCATTCTACATGGCACACTGGGGGACAGGCTTGGGCGTGTGTGGGCGCCGGCGGCTCCCCCCTCCCCAGGCCCCGGAGGCCCCGCCAGGCACCCTGACCGCTATCATGAGCACCGTTCCCGCTATCTTGAGCAGGGCCTCCACAGGTGTGTTCCTTGCATGGGACGCGAGGGACAGGGACCCATTCTACATTGCACACTGGGGGACAGGCTTGGGCGTGTGTGGGCGCCGGCGGCTCCCCCTCCCCAAGCCCCGGAGGCCCCGCCAGGCACCCTGACCGCTATCATGAGCACCGTTCCCGCTATCATGAGCAGGCCCTCTGCAGGTGTGTTCCTTGCATGGGACGCGAGGGACAGGGACCCATTCTACATGGCACACTGGGGGACAGGCTTGGGCGTGTGTGGGCGCCGGCGGCTCCCCCCTCCCCAGGCCCCGGAGGCCCCGCCAGGCACCCTGACCGCTATCATGAGCACCGTTCCCGCTATCATGAGCAGGCCCTCTGCAGGTGTGTTCCTTGCATGGGACGCGAGGGACAGGGACCCATTCTACATTGCACACTGGGGGACAGGCTTGGGCGTGTGTGGGCGCCGGCGGCTCCCCCTCCCCAGGCCCCGGAGGCCCCGCCAGGCACCCTGACCGCTATCATGAGCACCGTTCCGCTATCATGAGCAGGCCCTCTGCAGGTGTGTTCCTTGCATGGGACGCGAGGGACAGGGACCCATTCTACATTGCACACTGGGGGACAGGCTTGGGCGTGTGTGGGCGCCGGCGGCTTCCCCTCCCCAGGCCCCGGAGGCCCCGCCAGGCACCCTGACCGCTATCATGAGCACCGTCCCGCTATCATGAGCAGGCCCTCTGCAGGTGTGTTCCTTGCATGGGACGCGAGGGACAGGGACCCATTCTACATGGCACACTGGGGGACAGGCTTGGGCGTGTGTGGGCGCCGGCGGCTCCCGCCCCTCCCCAGGCCCCGGAGGCCCCGCCAGGCACCCTGACCGCTATCATGAGCACCGTTCCCGCTATCTGAGCAGGGCCCTCTGCAGGTGTGTTCCTTGCATGGGACGCGAGGGACAGGGACCCATTCTACATTGCACACTGGGGGACAGGCTTGGGCGTGTGTGGGCGCCGGCGGCTCCCCCTCCCCAGGCCCCGGAGGCCCCGCCAGGCACCCTGACCGCTATCATGAGCACCGTTCCCGCTATCATGAGCAGGCCCTCTGCAGGTGTGTTCCTTGCATGGGACGCGAGGGACAGGGACCCATTCTACATGGCACACTGGGGGACAGGCTTGGGCGTGTGTGGGCGCCGGCGGCTCCCCCCTCCCCAGGCCCCGGAGGCCCCGCCAGGCACCCTGACCGCTATCATGAGCACCGTTCCCGCTATCATGAGCAGGCCCTCTGCAGGTGTGTTCCTTGCATGGGACGCGAGGGACAGGGACCCATTCTACATTGCACACTGGGGGACAGGCTTGGGCGTGTGTGGGCGCCGGCGGCTCCGCCCCTCCCCAAGGCCCCGGAGGCCCCGCCAGGCACCCTGACCGCTATCATGAGCACCGTTCCCGCTATCATGAGCAGGCCCTCTGCAGGTGTGTTCCTTGCATGGGACGCGAGGGACAGGGACCCATTCTACATGGCACACTGGGGGACAGGCTTGGGCGTGTGTGGGCGCCGGCGGCTCCCCCTCCCCAGGCCCCGGAGGCCCCGCCAGGCACCCTGACCGCTATCATGAGCACCGTTCCCGCTATCATGAGCAGGCCCTCTGCAGGTGTGTTCCTTGCATGGGACGCGAGGGACAGGGACCCATTCTACATGGCACACTGGGGGACAGGCTTGGGCGTGTGTGGGCGCCGGCGGCTCCCGCCCCTCCCCAGGCCCCGGAGGCCCCGCCAGGCACCCTGACCGCTATCATGAGCACCGTTCCGCTATCATGAGCAGGCCCTCTGCAGGTGTGTTCCTTGCATGGACGCGAGGGACAGGGACCCATTCTACATGGCACACTGGGGGACAGGCTTGGGCGTGTGTGGGCGCCGGCGGCTCCCGCCCCTCCCCAGGCCCCGGAGGCCCCGCCAGGCACCCTGACCGCTATCATGAGCACCGTTCCGCTATCATTGAGCAGGCCTCTGCAGGTGTGTTCCTTGCATGGGACGCGAGGGACAGGGACCCATTCTACATTGCACACTGGGGGACAGGCTTGGGCGTGTGTGGGCGCCGGCGGCTCCCCCTCCCCAGGCCCCGGAGGCCCCGCCAGGCACCCTGACCGCTATCATGAGCACCGTTCCCGCTATCATGAGCAGGCCCTCTGCAGGTGTGTTCCTTGCATGGGACGCGAGGGACAGGGACCCATTCTACATGGCACACTGGGGGACAGGCTTGGGCGTGTGTGGGCGCCGGCGGCTCCCGCCCCTCCCCAGGCCCCGGAGGCCCCGCCAGGCACCCTGACCGCTATCATGAGCACCGTTCCGCTATCATGAGCAGGCCCTCTGCAGGTGTGTTCCTTGCATGGGACGCGAGGGACAGGGACCCATTCTACATGGCACACTGGGGGACAGGCTTGGGCGTGTGTGGGCGCCGGCGGCTCCCCCCTCCCCAGGCCCCGGAGGCCCCGCCAGGCACCCTGACCGCTATCATGAGCACCGTTCCGCTATCATGAGCAGGCCTCCTGCAGGTGTGTTCCTTGCATGGGACGCGAGGGACAGGGACCCATTCTACATGGCACACTGGGGGACAGGCTTGGGCGTGTGTGGGCGCCGGCGGCTCCCCCTCCCCAGGCCCCGGAGGCCCCGCCAGGCACCCTGACCGCTATCATGAGCACCGTTCCCGCTATCATGAGCAGGCCCTCTGCAGGTGTGTTCCTTGCATGGGACGCGAGGGACAGGGACCCATTCTACATGGCACACTGGGGGACAGGCTTGGGCGTGTGTGGGCGCCGGCGGCTCCCCTCCCCAAGCCCCGGAGGCCCCGCCAGGCACCCTGACCGCTATCATGAGCACCGTTCCCGCTATCATGAGCAGGCCCTCTGCAGGTGTGTTCCTTGCATGGGACGCGAGGGACAGGGACCCATTCTACATGGCACACTGGGGGACAGGCTTGGGCGTGTGTGGGCGCCGGCGGCTCCCCCTCCCCAAGGCCCCGGAGGCCCCGCCAGGCACCCTGACCGCTATCATGAGCACCGTTCCGCTATCATGAGCAGGCCCTCTGCAGGTGTGTTCCTTGCATGGGACGCGAGGGACAGGGACCCATTCTACATGGCACACTGGGGGACAGGCTTGGGCGTGTGTGGGCGCCGGCGGCTCCCCCCCTCCCCAGGCCCCGGAGGCCCCGCCAGGCACCCTGACCGCTATCATGAGCACCGTTCCGCTATCATGAGCAGGCCTCTGCAGGTGTGTTCCTTGCATGGGACGCGAGGGACAGGGACCCATTCTACATGGCACACTGGGGGACAGGCTTGGGCGTGTGTGGGCGCCGGCGGCTCCCCCTCCCCAGGCCCCGGAGGCCCCGCCAGGCACCCTGACCGCTATCATGAGCACCGTTCCCGCTATCATGAGCAGGCCCTCTGCAGGTGTGTTCCTTGCATGGGACGCGAGGGACAGGGACCCATTCTACATGGCACACTGGGGGACAGGCTTGGGCGTGTGTGGGCGCCGGCGGCTCCCCCTCCCCAGGCCCCGGAGGCCCCGCCAGGCACCCTGACCGCTATCATGAGCACCGTTCCGCTATCATGAGCAGGCCCTCTGCAGGTGTGTTCCTTGCATGGGACGCGAGGGACAGGGACCCATTCTACATTGCACACTGGGGGACAGGCTTGGGCGTGTGTGGGCGCCGGCGGCTCCCCCCTCCCCAGGCCCCGGAGGCCCCGCCAGGCACCCTGACCGCTATCATGAGCACCGTTCCGCTATCATGAGCAGGCCCTCTGCAGGTGTGTTCCTTGCATGGGACGCGAGGGACAGGGACCCATTCTACATTGCACACTGGGGGACAGGCTTGGGCGTGTGTGGGCGCCGGCGGCTCCCCCCCTCCCCAAGCCCCGGAGGCCCCGCCAGGCACCCTGACCGCTATCATGAGCACCGTTCCGCTATCATGAGCAGGCCCTCTGCAGGTGTGTTCCTTGCATGGGACGCGAGGGACAGGGACCCATTCTACATGGCACACTGGGGGACAGGCTTGGGCGTGTGTGGGCGCCGGCGGCTCCCCCTCCCCAGGCCCCGGAGGCCCCGCCAGGCACCCTGACCGCTATCATGAGCACCGTTCCGATATCATGAGCAGGCCCTCTGCAGGTGTGTTCCTTGCATGGGACGCGAGGGACAGGGACCCATTCTACATGGCACACTGGGGGACAGGCTTGGGCGTGTGTGGGCGCCGGCGGCTCCCCCTCCCCAGGCCCCGGAGGCCCCGCCAGGCACCCTGACCGCTATCATGAGCACCGTTCCGCTATCATGAGCAGGCCCTCTGCAGGTGTGTTCCTTGCATGGGACGCGAGGGACAGGGACCCATTCTACATGGCACACTGGGGGACAGGCTTGGGCGTGTGTGGGCGCCGGCGGCTCCCCCTCCCCAGGCCCCGGAGGCCCCGCCAGGCACCCTGACCGCTATCATGAGCACCGTTCCCGCTATCATGAGCAGGCCCTCTGCAGGTGTGTTCCTTGCATGGGACGCGAGGGACAGGGACCCATTCTACATGGCACACTGGGGGACAGGCTTGGGCGTGTGTGGGCGCCGGCGGCTCCCGCCCCCTCCCCAAGCCCCGGAGGCCCCGCCAGGCACCCTGACCGCTATCATGAGCACCGTTCCCGCTATCATGAGCAGGCCCTCTGCAGGTGTGTTCCTTGCATGGGACGCGAGGGACAGGGACCCATTCTACATTGGCACACTGGGGGACAGGCTTGGGCGTGTGTGGGCGCCGGCGGCTCCCCCTCCCCAGCCCCGGAGGCCCCGCCAGGCACCCTGACCGCTATCATGAGCACCGTTCCCGCTATCATGAGCAGGCCCTCTGCAGGTGTGTTCCTTGCATGGGACGCGAGGGACAGGGACCCATTCTACATGGCACACTGGGGGACAGGCTTGGGCGTGTGTGGGCGCCGGCGGCTCCCCCCCTCCCCAGGCCCCGGAGGCCCCGCCAGGCACCCTGACCGCTATCATGAGCACCGTTCCCGCTATCATGAGCAGGCCCTCTGCAGGTGTGTTCCTTGCATGGGACGCGAGGGACAGGGACCCATTCTACATTGCACACTGGGGGACAGGCTTGGGCGTGTGTGGGCGCCGGCGGCTCCCGCCCCCTCCCCAGGCCCCGGAGGCCCCGCCAGGCACCCTGACCGCTATCATGAGCACCGTTCCGATATCATGAGCAGGCCCTCTGCAGGTGTGTTCCTTGCATGGGACGCGAGGGACAGGGACCCATTCTACATTGCACACTGGGGGACAGGCTTGGGCGTGTGTGGGCGCCGGCGGCTCCCCCTCCCCAGGCCCCGGAGGCCCCGCCAGGCACCCTGACCGCTATCATGAGCACCGTTCCGCTATCATGAGCAGGCCCTCTGCAGGTGTGTTCCTTGCATGGGACGCGAGGGACAGGGACCCATTCTACATGGCACACTGGGGGACAGGCTTGGGCGTGTGTGGGCGCCGGCGGCTCCCCCTCCCCAAGCCCCGGAGGCCCCGCCAGGCACCCTGACCGCTATCATGAGCACCGTTCCGCTATCATGAGCAGGCCCTCTGCAGGTGTGTTCCTTGCATGGGACGCGAGGGACAGGGACCCATTCTACATTGGCACACTGGGGGACAGGCTTGGGCGTGTGTGGGCGCCGGCGGCTCCCCCTCCGCCAGGCCCCGGAGGCCCCGCCAGGCACCCTGACCGCTATCATGAGCACCGTTCCCGCTATCATGAGCAGGCCCTCTGCAGGTGTGTTCCTTGCATGGGACGCGAGGGACAGGGACCCATTCTACATTGCACACTGGGGGACAGGCTTGGGCGTGTGTGGGCGCCGGCGGCTCCCGCCCCCCCAGGCCCCGGAGGCCCCGCCAGGCACCCTGACCGCTATCATGAGCACCGTTCCCGCTATCTTGAGCAGGGCCTCTGCAGGTGTGTTCCTTGCATGGGACGCGAGGGACAGGGACCCATTCTACATTGCACACTGGGGGACAGGCTTGGGCGTGTGTGGGCGCCGGCGGCTCCCCCTCCCCAGGCCCCGGAGGCCCCGCCAGGCACCCTGACCGCTATCATGAGCACCGTTCCCGCTATCATGAGCAGGCCCTCTGCAGGTGCTGTTCCTTGCATGGGACGCGAGGGACAGGGACCCATTCTACATGGCACACTGGGGGACAGGCTTGGGCGTGTGTGGGCGCCGGCGGCTCCCGCCCCCTCCCCAAGCCCCGGAGGCCCCGCCAGGCACCCTGACCGCTATCATGAGCACCGTTCCGATATCTTGAGCAGGCCCTCTGCAGGTGTGTTCCTTGCATGGGACGCGAGGGACAGGGACCCATTCTACATTGCACACTGGGGGACAGGCTTGGGCGTGTGTGGGCGCCGGCGGCTCCCCCCTCCCCAGGCCCCGGAGGCCCCGCCAGGCACCCTGACCGCTATCATGAGCACCGTTCCCGCTATCATGAGCAGGCCCTCTGCAGGTGTGTTCCTTGCATGGGACGCGAGGGACAGGGACCCATTCTACATGGCACACTGGGGGACAGGCTTGGGCGTGTGTGGGCGCCGGCGGCTCCCGCCCCTCCCCAGGCCCCGGAGGCCCCGCCAGGCACCCTGACCGCTATCATGAGCACCGTTCCGCTATCATGAGCAGGCCCTCTGCAGGTGTGTTCCTTGCATGGGACGCGAGGGACAGGGACCCATTCTACATGGCACACTGGGGGACAGGCTTGGGCGTGTGTGGGCGCCGGCGGCTCCCCCTCCCCAGGCCCCGGAGGCCCCGCCAGGCACCCTGACCGCTATCATGAGCACCGTTCCCGCTATCATGAGCAGGCCCTCTGCAGGTGTGTTCCTTGCATGGGACGCGAGGGACAGGGACCCATTCTACATGGCACACTGGGGGACAGGCTTGGGCGTGTGTGGGCGCCGGCGGCTCCCCCTCCCCAGGCCCCGGAGGCCCCGCCAGGCACCCTGACCGCTATCATGAGCACCGTTCCCGCTATCATGAGCAGGCCCTCTGCAGGTGTGTTCCTTGCATGGGACGCGAGGGACAGGGACCCATTCTACATGGCACACTGGGGGACAGGCTTGGGCGTGTGTGGGCGCCGGCGGCTCCCGCCCCCGGCCCAGGCCCCGGAGGCCCCGCCAGGCACCCTGACCGCTATCATGAGCACCGTTCCCGCTATCATGAGCAGGCCCTCTGCAGGTGCTTTCCTTGCATGGGACGCGAGGGACAGGGACCCATTCTACATTGCACACTGGGGGACAGGCTTGGGCGTGTGTGGGCGCCGGCGGCTCCCGCCCCTCCCCAGGCCCCGGAGGCCCCCGCCAGGCACCCTGACCGCTATCATGAGCACCGTTCCGCTATCATTGAGCAGGCCCTCTGCAGGTGTGTTCCTTGCATGGGACGCGAGGGACAGGGACCCATTCTACATTGCACACTGGGGGACAGGCTTGGGCGTGTGTGGGCGCCGGCGGCTCCCGCCCCTCCCCAGGCCCCGGAGGCCCCGCCAGGCACCCTGACCGCTATCATGAGCACCGTTCCCGCTATCATGAGCAGGCCCTCTGCAGGTGTGTTCCTTGCATGGGACGCGAGGGACAGGGACCCATTCTACATTGCACACTGGGGGACAGGCTTGGGCGTGTGTGGGCGCCGGCGGCTCCCGCCCCTCCCCAGGCCCCGGAGGCCCCGCCAGGCACCCTGACCGCTATCATGAGCACCGTTCCCGCTATCATGAGCAGGCCCTCTGCAGGTGTGTTCCTTGCATGGGACGCGAGGGACAGGGACCCATTCTACATGGCACACTGGGGGACAGGCTTGGGCGTGTGTGGGCGCCGGCGGCTCCCCCTCCCCCAAGCCCCCGGAGGCCCCGCCAGGCACCCTGACCGCTATCATGAGCACCGTTCCCGATATCATGAGCAGGCCCTCTGCAGGTGTGTTCCTTGCATGGGACGCGAGGGACAGGGACCCATTCTACATTGCACACTGGGGACAGGCTTGGGCGTGTGTGGGCGCCGGCGGCTCCCCCTCCCCAGGCCCCGGAGGCCCCGCCAGGCACCCTGACCGCTATCATGAGCACCGTTCCCGCTATCATTGAGCAGGCCCTCTGCAGGTGTGTTCCTTGCATGGGACGCGAGGGACAGGGACCCATTCTACATTGCACACTGGGGGACAGGCTTGGGCGTGTGTGGGCGCCGGCGGCTCCCCCCTCCCCAGGCCCCGGAGGCCCCGCCAGGCACCCTGACCGCTATCATGAGCACCGTTCCCGCTATCATTGAGCAGGCCCTCTGCAGGTGTGTTCCTTGCATGGGACGCGAGGGACAGGGACCCATTCTACATGGCACACTGGGGGACAGGCTTGGGCGTGTGTGGGCGCCGGCGGCTCCCGCCCCTCCCCAGGCCCCGGAGGCCCCGCCAGGCACCCTGACCGCTATCATGAGCACCGTTCCCGCTATCATGAGCAGGCCCTCTGCAGGTGTGTTCCTTGCATGGGACGCGAGGGACAGGGACCCATTCTACATTGCACACTGGGGGACAGGCTTGGGCGTGTGTGGGCGCCGGCGGCTCCCCCTCCCCAGGCCCCGGAGGCCCCGCCAGGCACCCTGACCGCTATCATGAGCACCGTTCCCGCTATCATGAGCAGGCCCTCTGCAGGTGTGTTCCTTGCATGGGACGCGAGGGACAGGGACCCATTCTACATGGCACACTGGGGGACAGGCTTGGGCGTGTGTGGGCGCCGGCGGCTCCCGCCCCCTCCCCAGGCCCCGGAGGCCCCGCCAGGCACCCTGACCGCTATCATGAGCACCGTTCCCGCTATCATGAGCAGGCCCTCTGCAGGTGTGTTCCTTGCATGGGACGCGAGGGACAGGGACCCATTCTACATTGGCACACTGGGGGACAGGCTTGGGCGTGTGTGGGCGCCGGCGGCTCCCCCCGGCCCCAGGCCCCGGAGGCCCCGCCAGGCACCCTGACCGCTATCATGAGCACCGTTCCCGCTATCATGAGCAGGCCCTCTGCAGGTGTGTTCCTTGCATGGGACGCGAGGGACAGGGACCCATTCTACATGGCACACTGGGGGACAGGCTTGGGCGTGTGTGGGCGCCGGCGGCTCCCGCCCCCTCCCCAGGCCCCGGAGGCCCCGCCAGGCACCCTGACCGCTATCATGAGCACCGTTCCGCTATCATGAGCAGGCCCTCTGCAGGTGTGTTCCTTGCATGGGACGCGAGGGACAGGGACCCATTCTACATTGCACACTGGGGGACAGGCTTGGGCGTGTGTGGGCGCCGGCGGCTCCGCCCCCCTCCCCAAGCCCCAGAGGCCCCGCCAGGCACCCTGACCGCTATCATGAGCACCGTTCCCGCTATCATGAGCAGGCCCTCTGCAGGTGCGTTCCTTGCATGGGACGCGAGGGACAGGGACCCATTCTACATGGCACACTGGGGGACAGGCTTGGGCGTGTGTGGGCGCCGGCGGCTCCCGCCCCCGCCCAGGCCCCGGAGGCCCCGCCAGGCACCCTGACCGCTATCATGAGCACCGTTCCCGCTATCATGAGCAGGCCCTCTGCAGGTGCGTTCCTTGCATGGGACGCGAGGGACAGGGACCCATTCTACATTGCACACTGGGGGACAGGCTTGGGCGTGTGTGGGCGCCGGCGGCTCCCGCCCCCGCCCAGGCCCCGGAGGCCCCGCCAGGCACCCTGACCGCTATCATGAGCACCGTTCCGCTATCATGAGCAGGCCCTCTGCAGGTGCTGTTCCTTGCATGGGACGCGAGGGACAGGGACCCATTCTACATTGCACACTGGGGGACAGGCTTGGGCGTGTGTGGGCGCCGGCGGCTCCCGCCCCTCCCCAGGCCCCGGAGGCCCCGCCAGGCACCCTGACCGCTATCATGAGCACCGTTCCCGCTATCATGAGCAGGCCCTCTGCAGGTGTGTTCCTTGCATGGGACGCGAGGGACAGGGACCCATTCTACATGGCACACTGGGGGACAGGCTTGGGCGTGTGTGGGCGCCGGCGGCTCCCGCCCCCTCCCCAGGCCCCGGAGGCCCCGCCAGGCACCCTGACCGCTATCATGAGCACCGTTCCCGCTATCATGAGCAGGCCCTCTGCAGGTGTGTTCCTTGCATGGGACGCGAGGGACAGGGACCCATTCTACATTGCACACTGGGGGACAGGCTTGGGCGTGTGTGGGCGCCGGCGGCTCCCGCCCCCGGCCCAGGCCCCGGAGGCCCCGCCAGGCACCCTGACCGCTATCATGAGCACCGTTCCCGCTATCTTGAGCAGGCCCTCTGCAGGTGCGTTCCTTGCATGGGACGCGAGGGACAGGGACCCATTCTACATTGCACACTGGGGGACAGGCTTGGGCGTGTGTGGGCGCCGGCGGCTCCCGCCCCCTCCCCAGGCCCCGGAGGCCCCGCCAGGCACCCTGACCGCTATCATGAGCACCGTTCCCGCTATCATGAGCAGGCCCTCTGCAGGTGCGTTCCTAACATGGGACGCGAGGGACAGGGACCCATTCTACATTGCACACTGGGGGACAGGCTTGGGCGTGTGTGGGCGCCGGCGGCTCCCCCTCCCCAAGCCCCGGAGGCCCCGCCAGGCACCCTGACCGCTATCATGAGCACCGTTCCCGCTATCATGAGCAGGCCCTCTGCAGGTGCGTTCCTTGCATGGGACGCGAGGGACAGGGACGGAACATACAGTGGGCAATGGGGGACAGGCTTGGGCGTGTGTGGGCGCCGGCGGCTCCCCCGGCCCAGGCCCCGGAGGCCCCGCCAGGCACCCTGACCGCTATCATGAGCACCGTTCCCGCTATCTTGAGCAGGGCCTCCACAGGTGTGTTCCTTGCATGGGACGCGAGGGACAGGGACCCATTCTACATTGCACACTGGGGGACAGGCTTGGGCGTGTGTGGGCGCCGGCGGCTCCCCCGGCCCCAGGCCCCGGAGGCCCCGCCAGGCACCCTGACCGCTATCATGAGCACCGTTCCCGCTATCTTGAGCAGGGCCTCCACAGGTGTGTTCCTTGCATGGGACGCGAGGGACAGGGACCCATTCTACATTGCACACTGGGGGACAGGCTTGGGCGTGTGTGGGCGCCGGCGGCTCCCGCCCCCGGCCCAGGCCCCGGAGGCCCCGCCAGGCACCCTGACCGCTATCATGAGCACCGTTCCCGCTATCATGAGCAGGCCCTCTGCAGGTGCGTTCCTTGCATGGGACGCGAGGGACAGGGACCCATTCTACATTGCACACTGGGGGACAGGCTTGGGCGTGTGTGGGCGCCGGCGGCTCCCGCCCCCTCCCCAGGCCCCGGAGGCCCCGCCAGGCACCCTGACCGCTATCATGAGCACCGTTCCCGCTATCTTGAGCAGGGCCTCCACAGGTGTGTTCCTTGCATGGGACGCGAGGGACAGGGACCCATTCTACATTGCGCACTGGGGGACAGGCTTGGGCGTGTGTGGGCGCCGGCGGCTCCCGCCCCCGGCCCAGGCCCCGGAGGCCCCGCCAGGCACCCTGACCGCTATCATGAGCACCGTTCCCGCTATCATGAGCAGGCCCTCTGCAGGTGCGTTCCTCGCGTGGGACGCGAGGGACAGGGACCCATTCTACATGGCACACTGGGGGACAGGCTTGGGCGTGTGTGGGCGCCGGCGGCTCCCGCCCCCGGCCCAGGCCCCGGAGGCCCCGCCAGGCACCCTGACCGCTATCATGAGCACCGTTCCGCTATCATGAGCAGGCCCTCTGCAGGTGCGTTCCTTGCATGGGACGCGAGGGACAGGGACCCATTCTACATTGCACACTGGGGGACAGGCTTGGGCGTGTGTGGGCGCCGGCGGCTCCCGCCCCCGGCCCAGGCCCCGGAGGCCCCGCCAGGCACCCTGACCGCTATCATGAGCACCGTTCCCGCTATCTTGAGCAGGGCCTCCACAGGTGTGTTCCTTGCATGGGACGCGAGGGACAGGGACCCATTCTACATTGCACACTGGGGGACAGGCTTGGGCGTGTGTGGGCGCCGGCGGCTCCCGCCCCCTCCCCAGGCCCCGGAGGCCCCGCCAGGCACCCTGACCGCTATCATGAGCACCGTTCCCGCTATCATGAGCAGGCCCTCTGCAGGTGCGTTCCTCGCGTGGGACGCGAGGGACAGGGACCCATTCTACATTGCACACTGGGGGACAGGCTTGGGCGTGTGTGGGCGCCGGCGGCTCCCGCCCCCGGCCCAGGCCCCGGAGGCCCCGCCAGGCACCCTGACCGCTATCATGAGCACCGTTCCCGCTATCATGAGCAGGCCCTCTGCAGGTGCGTTCCTTGCATGGGACGCGAGGGACAGGGACCCATTCTACATTGCACACTGGGGGACAGGCTTGGGCGTGTGTGGGCGCCGGCGGCTCCCGCCCCCGGCCCAGGCCCCGGAGGCCCCGCCAGGCACCCTGACCGCTATCATGAGCACCGTTCCGCTATCATGAGCAGGCCCTCTGCAGGTGCGTTCCTTGCATGGGACGCGAGGGACAGGGACCCATTCTACATTGCACACTGGGGGACAGGCTTGGGCGTGTGTGGGCGCCGGCGGCTCCCGCCCCCGGCCCAGGCCCCGGAGGCCCCGCCAGGCACCCTGACCGCTATCATGAGCACCGTTCCCGCTATCTTGAGCAGGCCCTCTGCAGGTGCGTTCCTTGCATGGGACGCGAGGGACAGGGACCCATTCTACATGGCACACTGGGGGACAGGCTTGGGCGTGTGTGGGCGCCGGCGGCTCCCGCCCCCGGCCCAGGCCCCGGAGGCCCCGCCAGGCACCCTGACCGCTATCATGAGCACCGTTCCCGCTATCATGAGCAGGCCCTCTGCAGGTGTGTTCCTAACGTGGGACGCGAGGGACAGGGACCCATTCTACATGGCACACTGGGGGACAGGCTTGGGCGTGTGTGGGCGCCGGCGGCTCCCGCCCCTCCCCAAGCCCCGGAGGCCCCGCCAGGCACCCTGACCGCTATCATGAGCACCGTTCCCGCTATCATGAGCAGGCCCTCTGCAGGTGCGTTCCTTGCATGGGACGCGAGGGACAGGGACGGAACATGCAGTGGGCAATGGGGGACAGGCTTGGGCGTGTGTGGGCGCCGGCGGCTCCCCCGGCCCAGGCCCCGGAGGCCCCGCCAGGCACCCTGACCGCTATCATGAGCACCGTTCCCGCTATCTTGAGCAGGGCCTCCACAGGTGTGTTCCTTGCATGGGACGCGAGGGACAGGGACCCATTCTACATTGCACACTGGGGGACAGGCTTGGGCGTGTGTGGGCGCCGGCGGCTCCCGCCCCCGGCCCAGGCCCCGGAGGCCCCGCCAGGCACCCTGACCGCTATCATGAGCACCGTTCCCGCTATCTTGAGCAGGGCCTCCACAGGTGTGTTCCTTGCATGGGACGCGAGGGACAGGGACCCATTCTACATGGCACACTGGGGGACAGGCTTGGGCGTGTGTGGGCGCCGGCGGCTCCCCCTCCCCAAGCCCCGGAGGCCCCGCCAGGCACCCTGACCGCTATCATGAGCACCGTTCCCGCTATCATGAGCAGGCCCTCTGCAGGTGCGTTCCTTGCATGGGACGCGAGGGACAGGGACGGAACATGCGGTGGGCAATGGGGGACAGGCTTGGGCGTGTGTGGGCGCCGGCGGCTCCCGCCCCCGGCCCAGGCCCCGGAGGCCCCGCCAGGCACCCTGACCGCTATCATGAGCACCGTTCCCGCTATCATGAGCAGGCCCTCTGCAGGTGTGTTCCTAACGTGGGACGCGAGGGACAGGGACCCATTCTACATGGCACACTGGGGGACAGGCTTGGGCGTGTGTGGGCGCCGGCGGCTCCCGCCCCCTCCCCAGGCCCCGGAGGCCCCGCCAGGCACCCTGACCGCTATCATGAGCACCGTTCCCGCTATCATGAGCAGGCCCTCTGCAGGTGCGTTCCTTGCATGGGACGCGAGGGACAGGGACGGAACATGCAGTGGGCAATGGGGGACAGGCTTGGGCGTGTGTGGGCGCCGGCGGCTCCCCCGGCCCAGGCCCCGGAGGCCCCGCCAGGCACCCTGACCGCTATCATGAGCACCGTTCCCGCTATCATGAGCAGGCCCTCTGCAGGTGTGTTCCTAACGTGGGACGCGAGGGACAGGGACCCATTCTACATGGCACACTGGGGGACAGGCTTGGGCGTGTGTGGGCGCCGGCGGCTCCCGCCCCCTCCCCAAGCCCCGGAGGCCCCGCCAGGCACCCTGACCGCTATCATGAGCACCGTTCCCGCTATCTTGAGCAGGGCCTCCACAGGTGTGTTCCTTGCATGGGACGCGAGGGACAGGGACCCATTCTACATTGCGACACTGGGGGACAGGCTTGGGCGTGTGTGGGCGCCGGCGGCTCCCGCCCCCTCCCCAGGCCCCGGAGGCCCCGCCAGGCACCCTGACCGCTATCATGAGCACCGTTCCCGCTATCATGAGCAGGCCCTCTGCAGGTGCGTTCCTCGCGTGGGACGCGAGGGACAGGGACCCATTCTACATGGCAGACTGGGGGACAGGCTTGGGCGTGTGTGGGCGCCGGCGGCTCCCGCCCCCGGCCCAGGCCCCGGAGGCCCCGCCAGGCACCCTGACCGCTATCATGAGCACCGTTCCCGCTATCATGAGCAGGCCCTCTGCAGGTGCGTTCCTTGCATGGGACGCGAGGGACAGGGACCCATTCTACATGGCACACTGGGGGACAGGCTTGGGCGTGTGTGGGCGCCGGCGGCTCCCGCCCCCGGCCCAGGCCCCGGAGGCCCCGCCAGGCACCCTGACCGCTATCATGAGCACCGTTCCCGCTATCATGAGCAGGCCCTCTGCAGGTGTCGTTCCTTGCATGGGACGCGAGGGACAGGGACCCATTCTACATTGCACACTGGGGGACAGGCTTGGGCGTGTGTGGGCGCCGGCGGCTCCCGCCCCCGGCCCAGGCCCCGGAGGCCCCGCCAGGCACCCTGACCGCTATCATGAGCACCGTTCCCGCTATCATGAGCAGGCCCTCTGCAGGTGCGTTCCTTGCATGGGACGCGAGGGACAGGGACCCATTCTACATTGCACACTGGGGGACAGGCTTGGGCGTGTGTGGGCGCCGGCGGCTCCCGCCCCCGGCCCAGGCCCCGGAGGCCCCGCCAGGCACCCTGACCGCTATCATGAGCACCGTTCCCGCTATCATGAGCAGGCCCTCTGCAGGTGTGTTCCTTGCATGGGACGCGAGGGACAGGGACCCATTCTACATTGCACACTGGGGGACAGGCTTGGGCGTGTGTGGGCGCCGGCGGCTCCCGCCCCCTCCCCAAGCCCCGGAGGCCCCGCCAGGCACCCTGACCGCTATCATGAGCACCGTTCCCGCTATCATGAGCAGGCCCTCTGCAGGTGCGTTCCTTGCATGGGACGCGAGGGACAGGGACGGAACATGCAGTGGGCAATGGGGGACAGGCTTGGGCGTGTGTGGGCGCCGGCGGCTCCCCCGGCCCAGGCCCCGGAGGCCCCGCCAGGCACCCTGACCGCTATCATGAGCACCGTTCCCGCTATCTTGAGCAGGGCCTCCACAGGTGTGTTCCTTGCATGGGACGCGAGGGACAGGGACGGAACATGCAGTGGGCAATGGGGGACAGGCTTGGGCGTGTGTGGGCGCCGGCGGCTCCCCCGGCCCAGGCCCCGGAGGCCCCGCCAGGCACCCTGACCGCTATCATGAGCACCGTTCCCGCTATCATGAGCAGGCCCTCTGCAGGTGCGTTCCTTGCATGGGACGCGAGGGACAGGGACGGAACATGCAGTGGGCAATGGGGGACAGGCTTGGGCGTGTGTGGGCGCCGGCGGCTCCCCCGGCCCAGGCCCCGGAGGCCCCGCCAGGCACCCTGACCGCTATCATGAGCACCGTTCCCGCTATCATGAGCAGGCCCTCTGCAGGTGTGTTCCTAACGTGGGACGCGAGGGACAGGGACCCATTCTACATGGCACACTGGGGGACAGGCTTGGGCGTGTGTGGGCGCCGGCGGCTCCCGCCCCCTCCCCAAGCCCCGGAGGCCCCGCCAGGCACCCTGACCGCTATCATGAGCACCGTTCCCGCTATCATGAGCAGGCCCTCTGCAGGTGCGTTCCTTGCATGGGACGCGAGGGACAGGGACCCATTCTACATTGCACACTGGGGGACAGGCTTGGGCGTGTGTGGGCGCCGGCGGCTCCCGCCCCCGGCCCAGGCCCCGGAGGCCCCGCCAGGCACCCTGACCGCTATCATGAGCACCGTTCCCGCTATCTTGAGCAGGCCCTCTGCAGGTGCGTTCCTTGCATGGGATGCGAGGGACAGGGACGGAACATGCAGTGGGCAATGGGGGACAGGCTTGGGCGTGTGTGGGCGCCGGCGGCTCCCCCGGCCCAGGCCCCGGAGGCCCCGCCAGGCACCCTGACCGCTATCATGAGCACCGTTCCCGCTATCATGAGCAGGCCCTCTGCAGGTGTGTTCCTAACGTGGGACGCGAGGGACAGGGACCCATTCTACATGGCACACTGGGGGACAGGCTTGGGCGTGTGTGGGCGCCGGCGGCTCCCGCCCCCGGCCCAGGCCCCGGAGGCCCCGCCAGGCACCCTGACCGCTATCATGAGCACCGTTCCCGCTATCTTGAGCAGGCCCTCTGCAGGTGCGTTCCTTGCATGGGATGCGAGGGACAGGGACGGAACATGCAGTGGGCAATGGGGGACAGGCTTGGGCGTGTGTGGGCGCCGGCGGCGCCCCCGGCCCAGGCCCCGGAGGCCCCGCCAGGCACCCTGACCGCTATCATGAGCACCGTTCCCGCTATCATGAGCAGGCCCTCCACAGGTGTGTTCCTTGCATGGGACGCGAGGGACAGGGACCCATTCTACATTGCACACTGGGGGACAGGCTTGGGCGTGTGTGGGCGCCGGCGGCTCCCCCTCCCCAAGCCCCGGAGGCCCCGCCAGGCACCCTGACCGCTATCATGAGCACCGTTCCCGCTATCATGAGCAGGCCCTCTGCAGGTGCGTTCCTTGCATGGGACGCGAGGGACAGGGACGGAACATGCAGTGGGCAATGGGGGACAGGCTTGGGCGTGTGTGGGCGCCGGCGGCTCCCCCGGCCCAGGCCCCGGAGGCCCCGCCAGGCACCCTGACCGCTATCATGAGCACCGTTCCCGCTATCATGAGCAGGCCCTCTGCAGGTGTGTTCCTAACGTGGGACGCGAGGGACAGGGACCCATTCTACATGGCACACTGGGGGACAGGCTTGGGCGTGTGTGGGCGCCGGCGGCTCCCGCCCCCTCCCCAAGCCCCGGAGGCCCCGCCAGGCACCCTGACCGCTATCATGAGCACCGTTCCCGCTATCATGAGCAGGCCCTCTGCAGGTGCGTTCCTTGCATGGGACGCGAGGGACAGGGACCCATTCTACATTGCACACTGGGGGACAGGCTTGGGCGTGTGTGGGCGCCGGCGGCTCCCGCCCCCGGCCCAGGCCCCGGAGGCCCCGCCAGGCACCCTGACCGCTATCATGAGCACCGTTCCCGCTATCTTGAGCAGGCCCTCTGCAGGTGCGTTCCTTGCATGGGATGCGAGGGACAGGGACGGAACATGCAGTGGGCAATGGGGGACAGGCTTGGGCGTGTGTGGGCGCCGGCGGCTCCCCCGGCCCAGGCCCCGGAGGCCCCGCCAGGCACCCTGACCGCTATCATGAGCACCGTTCCCGCTATCTTGAGCAGGCCCTCTGCAGGTGCGTTCCTTGCATGGGATGCGAGGGACAGGGACGGAACATGCAGTGGGCAATGGGGGACAGGCTTGGGCGTGTGTGGGCGCCGGCGGCTCCCCCGGCCCAGGCCCCGGAGGCCCCGCCAGGCACCCTGACCGCTATCATGAGCACCGTTCCCGCTATCATGAGCAGGCCCTCCACAGGTGTGTTCCTTGCATGGGACGCGAGGGACAGGGACCCATTCTACATTGCACACTGGGGGACAGGCTTGGGCGTGTGTGGGCGCCGGCGGCTCCCCCTCCCCAAGCCCCGGAGGCCCCGCCAGGCACCCTGACCGCTATCATGAGCACCGTTCCCGCTATCATGAGCAGGCCCTCTGCAGGTGCGTTCCTTGCATGGGATGCGAGGGACAGGGACGGAACATGCAGTGGGCAATGGGGGACAGGCTTGGGCGTGTGTGGGCGCCGGCGGCTCCCCCTCCCCAAGCCCCGGAGGCCCCGCCAGGCACCCTGACCGCTATCATGAGCACCGTTCCCGCTATCATGAGCAGGCCCTCTGCAGGTGTGTTCCTAACGTGGGACGCGAGGGACAGGGACCCATTCTACATGGCACACTGGGGGACAGGCTTGGGCGTGTGTGGGCGCCGGCGGCTCCCGCCCCCGGCCCAGGCCCCGGAGGCCCCGCCAGGCACCCTGACCGCTATCATGAGCACCGTTCCCGCTATCATGAGCAGGCCCTCTGCAGGTGTGTTCCTAACGTGGGACGCGAGGGACAGGGACCCATTCTACATGGCACACTGGGGGACAGGCTTGGGCGTGTGTGGGCGCCGGCGGCTCCCGCCCCCGGCCCAGGCCCCGGAGGCCCCGCCAGGCATCCTGACCGCTATCATGAGCACCGTTCCCGCTATCTTGAGCAGGCCCTCTGCAGGTGCGTTCCTTGCATGGGATGCGAGGGACAGGGACGGAACATGCAGTGGGCAATGGGGGACAGGCTTGGGCGTGTGTGGGCGCCGGCGGCTCCCCCGGCCCAGGCCCCGGAGGCCCCGCCAGGCACCCTGACCGCTATCATGAGCACCGTTCCCGCTATCATGAGCAGGCCCTCCACAGGTGTGTTCCTTGCATGGGACGCGAGGGACAGGGACCCATTCTACATTGCACACTGGGGGACAGGCTTGGGCGTGTGTGGGCGCCGGCGGCTCCCCCTCCCCAAGCCCCGGAGGCCCCGCCAGGCACCCTGACCGCTATCATGAGCACCGTTCCCGCTATCATGAGCAGGCCCTCTGCAGGTGCGTTCCTTGCATGGGATGCGAGGGACAGGGACGGAACATGCAGTGGGCAATGGGGGACAGGCTTGGGCGTGTGTGGGCGCCGGCGGCTCCCCCTCCCCAAGCCCCGGAGGCCCCGCCAGGCACCCTGACCGCTATCATGAGCACCGTTCCCGCTATCATGAGCAGGCCCTCTGCAGGTGTGTTCCTAACGTGGGACGCGAGGGACAGGGACCCATTCTACATGGCACACTGGGGGACAGGCTTGGGCGTGTGTGGGCGCCGGCGGCTCCCGCCCCCGGCCCAGGCCCCGGAGGCCCCGCCAGGCACCCTGACCGCTATCATGAGCACCGTTCCCGCTATCATGAGCAGGCCCTCTGCAGGTGTGTTCCTAACGTGGGACGCGAGGGACAGGGACCCATTCTACATGGCACACTGGGGGACAGGCTTGGGCGTGTGTGGGCGCCGGCGGCTCCCCCTCCCCAGGCCCCGGAGGCCCCGCCAGGCACCGTGACCGCTATCATGAGCACCGTTCCCGCTATCATGAGCAGGCCCTCTGCAGGTGCGTAGGAGTATGGCAGACTGACGGTTTACCGTCGCTGATCATGATCTGGTTATTTACGGCTGGACCGTCAGAGCAACGTGATCTGGGGCAGCTAGCGTATCTCGCCGCGCTTTCGCGGCTGTAACATCCCTATGGCATGCTGATAACAGTGCCTGGACCCCCGACCGCGTACGGCATCGTACGGCGACGCCCTTGGCTGCGACCGTCCGCCGGCGACCACGGCAAGCACAGCGCAAGGTGATCTGTGCCCCGCGACCACGACTCTCACGCCCAGACTGCATCCCCCAAGCCTTCGACATGCCTTGAGGTAAGCCGCACCAGCGGCGACCGGGCGGCGGTCGTGGGCGACATGATTCCGAGCCCCGGACTCCACTCCCCCTCCCCCAGATCACGCACCGTGCCCACGGTACCATGATCTGGCCTGGGGAGGCCCGCCGCAGCGCGCCCTCCCCGACCCGACCGCCCCAATCCCTTCCCCTAACATAGGCGCACCTCTTGCCACCCACTGCCGTACAGGTGCGTGTCGTACAGCACTGCAGGCAGTGCACACGCCCTCCACCTCCACGCTCCCACAGCTCCAGCCGCACGCCGCTTGCCCGGAAACAGGTGGGACCTGGCCGAGCGGCCTCAGGGGGCCTCGGGGGAAGGTCGGGGACTGAACACAGCCGGCGGCGACCGGGAGGCTGTCGTGTGCGACACGAATCCGAGCCTCGGACTCCGCTCCCCCTCCCCCAGATCACGCGCCGTGCCCACGGTACCATGATCTGGCCTGGGGAGGCCCGCCGCAGCGCGCCCTCCCCGACCCGACCGCCCCAATCCCTTGCCCTCACATAGGCGCACCTCTTGCCACCCACTGCCGTACAGGTGCATGCCGTACAGCACTGCAGCCGGTGCACACGCCCTCCACCTCCACGCTCCCACAGCTCCAGCCGCACACCGCTTGCCAGGAAACAGGTGGGACCTGGCCGAGCGGCCTCAGGGGGCCTCGGGGGAAGGTCGGGGACTGAGCACAGCCGGCGGCGACCGGGCGGCGGACGTGGGCGACATGATTCCGAGCCCCGGACTCCACTCCCCCTCCCCCAGATCACGCACCGTGCCCACGGTACCATGATCTGGCCTGGGGAGGCCCGCCGCAGCGCGCCCTCCCCGACCCGACCGCCCCAATCCCTTCCCCTGACATAGGCGCACCTCTTGCCACCCACTGCCGTACAGGTGCGTGTCGTACAGCACTGCAGCCGGTGCACACGCCCTCCACCTCCACGCTCCCACAGCTCCCGCCGCACGCCGCTTGCCCGGAAACAGGTGGGACCTGGCCGAGCGGCCTCAGGGGGCCTCGGGGGAAGGTCGGGGACTGAGCACAGCCGGCGGCGACCGGGCGGCGGACGTGTGCGGCACGAATCCGAGCCTCGGACTCCGCTCCCCCTCCCCCAGATCACGCACCGTGCCCACGGTACCATGATCTGGCCTGGGGAGGCCCGCCGCAGCGCGCCCTCCCCGACCCGACCGCCCCAATCCCTTCCCCTCACATAGGCGCACCTCTTGCCACCCACTGCCGTACAGGTGCATGCCGTACAGCACTGCAGCCGGTGCACACGCCCTCCACCTCCACGCTCCCACAGCTCCCGCCGCACGCCGCTTGCCAGGAAACAGGTGGGACCTGGCCGAGCGGCCTCAGGGGGCCTCGGGGGAAGGTCGGGGACTGAGCACAGCCGGCGGCGACCGGGCGGCGGACGTGGGCGACACGAATCCGAGCCTCGGACTCCGCTCCCCCTCCCCCAGATCACGCACCGTGCCCACGGTACCATGATCTGGCCTGGGGAGGCCCGCCGCAGCGCGCCCTCCCCGACCCGACCGCCCCAATCCCTTGCCCTCACATAGGCGCACCTCTTGCCACCCACTGCCGTACAGGTGCATGCCGTACAGCACTGCAGGCAGTGCACACGCCCTCCACCTCCACGCTCCCACAGCTCCCGCCGCACGCCGCTTGCCCGGAAACAGGTGGGACCTGGCCGAGCGGCCTCAGGGGGCCTCGGGGGAAGGTCGGGGACTGAGCACAGCCGGCGGCGACCGGGAGGCTGTCGTGTGCGACACGAATCCGAGCCTCGGACTCCGCTCCCCCTCCCCCAGATCACGCACCGTGCCCACGGTACCATGATCTGGCCTGGGGAGGCCCGCCGCAGCGCGCCCTCCCCGACCCGACCGCCCCAATCCCTTGCCCTCACATAGGCGCACCTCTTGCCACCCACTGCCGTACAGGTGCATGCCGTACAGCACTGCAGCCGGTGCACACGCCCTCCACCTCCACGCTCCCACAGCTCCCGCCGCACGCCGCTTGCCCGGAAACAGGTGGGACCTGGCCGAGCGGCCTCAGGGGGCCTCGGGGGAAGGTCGGGGACTGAGCACAGCCGGCGGCGACCGGGCGGCGGACGTGGGCGACACGAATCCGAGCCTCGGACTCCGCTCCCCCTCCCCCAGATCACGCACCGTGCCCACGGTACCATGATCTGGCCTGGGGAGGCCCGCCGCAGCGCGCCCTCCCCGACCCGACCGCCCCAATCCCTTGCCCTCACATAGGCGCACCTCTTGCCACCCACTGCCGTACAGGTGCATGCCGTACAGCACTGCAGCCGGTGCACACGCCCTCCACCTCCACGCTCCCACAGCTCCAGCCGCACACCGCTTGCCAGGAAACAGGTGGGACCTGGCCGAGCGGCCTCAGGGGGCCTCGGGGGAAGGTCGGGGACTGAGCACAGCCGGCGGCGACCGGGCGGCGGACGTGGGCGACACGAATCCGAGCCTCGGACTCCGCTCCCCCTCCCCCAGATCACGCACCGTGCCCACGGTACCATGATCTGGCCTGGGGAGGCCCGCCGCAGCGCGCCCTCCCCGACCCGACCGCCCCAATCCCTTCCCCTGACATAGGCGCACCTCTTGCCACCCACTGCCGTACAGGTGCGTGTCGTACAGCAGTGCAGCCGGTGCACACGCCCTCCACCTCCACGCTCCCACAGCTCCCGCCGCACGCCGCTTGCCAGGAAACAGGTGGGACCTGGCCGAGCGGCCTCAGGGGGCCTCGGGGGAAGGTCGGGGACTGAGCACAGCCGGCGGCGACCGGGCGGCGGTACGTGGGCGGACACGAAGTCCGAGCCTCGGACTCCGCTGCCCCCTCCCCCAGATCACGCACCGTGCCCACGGTACCATGATCTGGCCTGGGGAGGCCCGCCGCAGCGCGCCCTCCCCGACCCGACCGCCCCAATCCCTTCCCCGCACACAGTATGTGCCCCAAGAATCCCAACCTCCCAGGCAGTGATAGCAGTCCACTCTACGCGTCTCTTCGGACGCAAAGTGCGCCATGTCCGCTGGGGATGGTGCTGACAAGCTCTTAAGGGAGGTTCGAGAGGGCTTGGCCTTCGGGCGCCCAGCCTGGTGGGGTGCGCCGGGCTGGGAGTTGAAGTGTATCTTTCCAAGGCACTTGGTTGCTGCGTAAGGTTCTCCATCCACGTTCACGTTGGCATTCGCGAGGGAAGAGGCGCGTTGAAGACCCGCCATGCGCACCGATGGCGATCGCAGACAAGCGGCCAGCTGAGAATGCGTAAACAGTTGCAAAATGGCTAACGTGATACAGTAGCTTAGGGTGTACCAGGCGCAACAAAAGCCAGGATTCAGTAGCGTCGCGCCAAAATGTGAGCGCTCACTGAGGCAACAGGGAATGCCGAAGCAAAGCAAGGGTAGTGAGCTCGATGGTGAATAGGAATTCAAGTAGAGGCGGGGGTCGGGACGCTGGCCCGGACGAGGGACCCGTACGCCGTACTGCACACTTACAGAGGAGTGGCCTCCGCAAGCTCGCAAGGCACCTGGTCCTCGGGATGCCCTCAACATGCCCGCACCCTCCCTCCTGTAGCGAGTCTGCAGTGATTAAGGTGTTGAGAAACACCGGCGGCCCAGCAGCGTGCGAAGCGGAAGAGAGGCTTGCTCCAGGCTCACGGCGCACGACTGATCACACGTGCGGCGGACATAGGCCTAACGTGCAAGCACAGCACCTTATGGTCCGGGAGTGCGGCTCAGCGCCTTCTCCCGCAAGCCCCGCTCACACCCCCGCCACCTTCCGAGCGGGCGGGAGGAAAGGGTCACAAAGCGTGCCACCGGGCGGCTGGGGCGTACACAGCTGAGCATGTGCCACCCTCACGGTCTGGGATTGCGGCTCGGCGCCTTCCCCCGCCAGCTCCGCTCGCACCCCGCCACATTTCAAGCGGGCGGCAGCGGGGGCATACTTGGGGTGTCGGGGACACACGGGGCGCCCTTGCCGTAAGGCAGCAGCGTCCATGGCACTTGGGGCACTGGGCGCCGGGGGCTGTCGTTGGGCCTTTGCTGTAGCACACACTGCAAACGGGCGGGAGGAGCCGAGGGCCCGGGCGCAAAAGGAAGGGTGGGGCGGGGGAAGGTGAGCAAGTTAGCCGGGCGGTAGCAAGAAAGCGCTCCCAGGGTTGCTTAAGCACTGCCGCCTGCCGAACGGTACCCACCCCACCCCCATTCCCGTGAGACGCTGGTCCGTGGAGCGTCTCCCCTGGGCAGGTTCTACTGCCTCCTATTGCCGCAGTCCCCACCCGCGAGAGCACTGCGTCGTGCAGCGTCTCCCCCGGGCAGGTCCTACCCCGCCTGCTGCCGGCAGCGTCGTGCATGCACCGACACCAAGGGGGAGACCGGCAAGGCTAAGCGCACTCACGGGACTTGATTGTCCTCCCAATGCCCCATCTGCCTACCCCGTCTTCCCAACCCGATCCCGTTTCTGAAGTGCACAGCGGCGCAGGCTGTGGGCTGTGCGTGCACGGAGGGCGGGCCTGCAGCTGCTCCGCTAGCGACGAGACGCGCTCCTCCGCCCCAAGCAAGCCCGCTTACCTCGGAGCTTACCTGTGTGTAGCGGTAGTGCCTCCTCCACCTCCGGCTCGCCACAGCCCGAGCCCGCTCGCACGCCGCGCGCCCGCGGACATTCAAGCGTCCCCAGGCTATGGCGGTCTAGGTTGTGTCGGGGCCTGAGCGGCAGGAAGCGGAGCCGGGCAGCGGCCATAGCAGGACCATGTGAAGGGTGGGCGTGACGGGCTGGCTGATGCGGGGCGGGGCGGTGCAGGCGGGCCACTGACGGAGGCTGTGCGTTCGGGGTGCATCTGAAGTGTGGTGCTTCCCACCGTCTGCCGTGAGCGGGGGGCTCTGGGATCGATCCAGGGACCAGGTAAGAACCGCCCCGTCGTCAGGGAGTGGAGCTCCTGCGGGGAGGCCGGGTTGCGCGGGCTTTCTCAGGAGTGCAGCTGGGCAAGTGTTCGACCCCACGCGGGCCCCTCCCTCAATCGATCGCCACGCGTGCTTCGTTCCATCACGCTAGCAGCGCCACTGCGCTCGCCGAGCGCCCAACCTTGTCGAATCATGTGAGCCGAGTCTGCCCGCGTGCGTTAAGCCACAGAAGGAAACCGGATTCCTCAGTAGAGACCAGACAGGTGCGCGGTACACAGACCTCCAGGGCTTGGACCTTGCGCGCTTGCGAAGTGGCAAGCATGGCAAGGATGCAAACGCTCAAAGGAAGTCGTCCGTGGTTGCCTAGGAAGCCTGCTCTTTATATGAACGTAGACATATTGCAGGGCGGTGAGCGGGAGCTGCAGCGGGAGTGCTTAGCATAGGTCAAAGGTGCGACCTTGCAAAGCTAGGCCATCGAGGGCGTAGGAAGTGCGTGCGTGAAGATATGACGACTGTCAAGTGACCGAACAGAGTTTGCCAGTGGAACGGGGCTCTGTTGGGAGAAAAGGATGTCATTGTTGACTCGACAGCTGCCGACGTGCTCGCGTTGTCCTTGTCGCTTGCGACGCGTGGAGCCCTCAAAGTGCTCCACTGACAGTCACACGCTACTGGGAAGCACCGCGAGGACGTCGGCAGCGTTGCAGCGACGACGCGACGACCGAAGTGCTCCCACGCCGCCCGCCCCCCACCGCCCGCGGCCCCACCCCCGGACTACGGACAACCCGCGTCAACCACAGTAACACGCTCGGTGCACGCCCCACAGACACAGGCCTCGGTCATGATCAAAGGCGACGGCATCATGTTGTTAACAAGCAAGGCTTGAGAGCGTGGGTGTTTGAGGCCCGTGCCCTGACACTTACTTGACGTTAGGGCAGGAGGCTTCTGTGTTGTGCCCCAACCACATCCGGGCCTGTCCTTTCGCCAGTAGGGCCCCCATGCATGTCCTAGCACGGGGACAGAAGGCTGCGCGGAGCTGTCGTCAGGTGCCAGCGTGGTGGGGGTGGGGGAACGTCCGGGAAGGTGGGGCCAAGGCGGTGCCCCTCACGGAACTGGGTCGAACGGGCTTCTGTGTTGTGCCCCGACCCATTCCGGGCCTGTCCTTTCGCCAGTAGGGCCCCCATGCATGTCCTAGCACGGGGACAGAAGGCTGCGCGGAGCTGTCGTCAGGTGGCCAGGATGCGATGGTTACAGCAGGAACCGCCTCCTAGCACCAGCTGAGAGGGGTTAAGCGTAAAGCGCCACCTACCGGGTATGGCCCTCCCATACCAGCACCACCCTATCAACAGCCAACTGTAGGTCGTTGAACCACTGCTAGGGGGTCGCCGAGGGGAAGACCCCTCAAAACTTCTATTCTGGCGCTTGGCCTACCAAGCGCAATTGTCTGGAAAGCGGTCTGGGCCCGCGAGGGGCCGGTGTTCTGTGAAGGGCCAAGGCACATCCAGGCACGTCGAGAGCAGCCCCAAACCCACACCACCCGGCACAGCGTCACCACATCCCACCAAAATGCCCCTAGCGTCGCACGGGCAAACAGAGGGCCACCAAGACCTCCAGCAGAGCACCACTCGCAGCATGTATGACATCGAACACAATATCACACCTTTCCGCAAAGCCATTCGTCCGGACAGCCCCGCAGATGCCGCACCATGCTAGCTCTGCGTGCGAATGGTTGGGGCTTCTATGCGGCGGCACGAGGGCTGCCGATCGTGGCCTGACGCGGCACAAGGCCCGCCTACCAGCCAACTTAGCTGACACCCTATGGCTCAGACGAGCGTAATAGTGCAACCACGACCGGACGTGCGAGGAGACATAGTACGCCGCCTTTGAGCTTGAGTCCCAGAGCTCGCCCTTACATGCAGTCTCTCCGCTAGCCGTCCACAGCATCCAGCAAGCGAAAATGCAGCTCATCTGGCCAAAGAAGGTGTCAGTCCGCGGTCGCTCATCGATGCGTGCTATGTTCTGGCTGCGGCCCCGCCTCGGCGGGGCCGCAGTTACGTTCTATGTGTTCTGTGTGTTCTATGTGTTCTCCTCGGCGGGGCCGCAGTTACGTTCTATGTGTTCTATGTGTGCCAGCGTGGTGGGGGTGGGGGAACGTCCGGGAAGGTGGGGCCAAGGCGGTGCCCCTCACGGAACTGGGTCGAATGGGCTTCTGTGTTGTGCCCCGACCACATCCGGGCCTGTCCTTTCGCCAGTAGGGCCCCCATGCATCTCGTAGCACGGGGGCAGAAGGCTGCGCGGAGCTGTCGTCAGGTGCCAGCGTGGTGGGGGTGGGGGAACGTCCGCGAAGGTGGGGCCAAGGCGGTGCCCCTCACGGAACTGGGTCGAACGGGCTTCTGTCAAGCAAGTGTCAGGGCACGGGCCTCAAACACCCACGCTCTCAAGCCTTGCTTGTTAACAACATGATGCCGTCGCCTTTGATCATGACCGAGGCCTGTGTCTGTGGGGCGTGCACCGAGCGTGTTACTGTGGTTGACGCGGGTTGTCCGTAGTCCGGGGGTGGGGCCGCGGGCGGTGGGGGGCGGGCGGCGTGGGAGCACTTCGGTCGTCGCGTCGTCGCTGCAACGCTGCCGACGTCCTCGCGGTGCTTCCCAGTAGCGTGTGACTGTCAGTGGAGCACTTTGAGGGCTCCACGCGTCGCAAGCGACAAGGACAACGCGAGCACGTCGGCAGCTGTCGAGTCAACAATGACATCCTTTTCTCCCAACAGAGCCCCGTTCCACTGGCAAACTCTGTTCGGTCACTTGACAGTCGTCATATCTTCACGCACGCACTTCCTACGCCCTCGATGGCCTAGCTTCTTGCAAGGACGCACCTTTGACCTATGCTAAGCACTCCCGCTGCAGCTCCCGCTCACCGCCCTGCAATATGTCTACGTCCATATAAAGAGCAGGCTTCCTAGGCAACCACGGACGACTTCCTTTGAGCGTTTGCATCCTTGCCATGCTTGCCACTTCGCAAGCGCGCAAGGTCCAAGCCCTGGAGGTCTGTGTACCGCGCACCTGTCTGGTCTCTACTGAGGAATCCGGTTTCCTTCTGTGGCTTGACGCACGCGGGCAGACTCGGCTCACATGATTCGACAAGGTTGGGCGCTCGGCGAGCGCAGTGGGGCTGCTAGCGTGATGGAACGAAGCACGCGTGGCGATCGATTGAGGGAGGGGCCCGCGTGGGGTCGAACACTTGCCCAGCTGCACTCCTGAGGAAGGGCCCGCGCAACCCGGCCTCCCCGCAGGAGCTCCACTCCCTGACGACGGGGCGGTTCTTACCTGGTCCCTGGATCGATCCCAGAGCCCCCCGCTCACGGCAGACGGTGGGAAGCGCCACACTTCAGATGCACCCCGAACGCACAGCCTCCGTCAGTGGCCCGCCTGCACCGCCCCGCCCCGCATCAGCCAGCCCGTCACGCCCACCCTTCACATCGTCCTGCTATGGCCGCTGCCCCGCTCCGCTTCCTGCCGCTCAGGCCCCGACACAACCTAGACCGCCATAGCCCGGGGACGCTTGAACGTCCGCGGGCGTGCGGCGTGCGAGCGGGCTCGGGCTGTGGCGAGCCGGAGGTGGAGGGGGCACTACCGCTACACACAGGTAAGCTCCGAGGTAAGCGGGCTTGCTTGGGGCGGAGGAGCGCGTCTCGTCGCTAGCGGAGCAGCTGCAGGCCCGCCCTCCGTGCACGCACAGCCCACAGCCTGCGCCGCTGTGCACTTCAGAAACGGGATCGGGTTGGGAAGACGGGGTAGGCAGATGGGGCATTGGGAGGACAATCAAGGCCCGTGAGGGCGCTTAGCCTTGCCGGTCTCCCCCTTGGTGTCGGTGCATGCACGACGCTGCCGGCAGCAGGCGGGGTAGGACCTGCCCGGGGGAGACGCTGCACGACGCAGTGCTCTCGCGGGTGGGGACTGCGGCAATAGGAGGCAGTAGAACCTGCCCAGGGGAGACGCTCCACGGACCAGCGTCTCACGGGAATGGGGGTGGGGTGGGTACCGTTCGGCAGGCGGCAGTGCTTAAGCAACCCTGGGAGCGCTTTCTTGCTACCGCCCGGCTAACTTGCTCACCTTCCCCCGCCCCACCCTTCCTTTTGCGCCCGGGCCCTCGGCTCCTCCCGCCCGTTTGCAGTGTGTGCTACAGCAAAGGCCCAACGACAGCCCCCGGCGCCCAGGGCCCCAAGTGCCATGGACGCTGCTGCCTTACGGCAAGGGCGCCCCGTGTGTCCCCGACACCCCAAGTATGCCCCCGCTGCCGCCCGCTTGAAATGTGGCGGGGTGCGAGCGGAGCTGGCGGGGGAAGGCGCCGAGCCGCAATCCCAGACCGTGAGGGTGGCACATGCTCAGCTGTGTACGCCCCAGCCGCCCGGTGGCACGCTTTGTGACCCTTTCCTCCCGCCCGCTCGGAAGGTGGCGGGTGTGTGAGCGGGGCTTGCGGGAGAAGGCGCTGAGCCGCACTCCCGGACCATAAGGTGCTGTGCTTGCACGTTAGGCCTATGTCCGCCGCGCGTGTGATCAGTCGTGCGCCGTGAGCCTGGAGCAAGCCTCTCTTCCGCTTCGCACGCTGCTGGGCCGCCGGTGTTTCTCAACACCTTAATCACTGCAGACTCGCTACAGGAGGGAGGGTGCGGGCATGTTGAGGGCATCCCGAGGACCAGGTGCCTTGCGAGCTTGCGGAGGCCACTCCTCTGTAAGTGTGCAGTACGGCGTACGGGTCCCTCGTCCGGGCCAGCGTCCCGACCCCCGCCTCTACTTGAATTCCTATTCACCATCGAGCTCACTACCCTTGCTTTGCTTCGGCATTCCCTGTTGCCTCAGTGAGCGCTCACATTTTGGCGCGACGCTACTGAATCCTGGCTTTTGTTGCGCCTGGTACACCCTAAGCTACTGTATCACGTTAGCCATTTTGCAACTGTTTACGCATTCTCAGCTGGCCGCTTGTCTGCGATCGCCATGGTGCGCATGGCGGGTCTTCAACGCGCCTCTTCCCTCGCGAATGCCAACATGAACGTGGATGGAGAACCTTACGCAGCAACCAAGTGCCTTGGAAAGATACACTTCAACTCCCAGCCCGGCGCACCCCACCAGGCTGGGCGCCCGAAGGCCAAGCCCTCTCGAACCTCCCTTAGGTGCTTGTCAGCACCATCCCCAGCGGACATGGCGCACTTTGCGTCCGAAGAGACGCGTAGAGTGGACTGCTATCACTGCCTGGGAGGTTGGGATTCTTGGGGCACATACTGTGTGCGGGGAAGGGATTGGGGCGGTCGGGTCGGGGAGGGCGCGCTGCGGCGGGCCTCCCCAGGCCAGATCATGGTACCGTGGGCACGGTGCATGATCTGGGGGAGGGGCAGCGGGGTCCAAGGTTCGGACTCGTGTCGCCCACGACCGCCGCCCGGTCGCCGCCGGCTGTGCTCAATCCCCAACCTTCCCCCGAGGCCCCCTGAGGCCGCCTGGCCAGGTCCCACCTGTTTCCGGGCAAGCGGCGTGCGGCGGGAGCTGTGGGAGCGTGGAGGTGGAGGGCGTGTGCACCGGCTGCAGTGCTGTACGGCATGCACCTGTACCGCAGTGGGTGTCAAGAGGTGCGCCTATGTGAGGGCAAGGGATTGGGGCGGTCGGGTCGGGGAGGGCGCGCTGCGGCGGGCCTCCCCAGGCCAGATCATGGTACCGTGGGCACGGTGCGTGATCTGGGGGAGGGGGAGCGGGGTCCGGGGCTCGGACTCGTGTCGCCCACGACCGCCGCCCGGTCGCCGCCGGCTGTGCTCAGTCCCCGACCTTCCCCCGAGGCCCCCTGAGGCCGCTCGGCCAGGTCCCACCTGTTTCCGGGCAAGCGGCGTGCGGCGGGAGCTGTGGGAGCGTGGAGGTGGAGGACGTGTGCACCGGCTGCAGTGCTGTACGGCATGCACCTGTACGGCAGTGGGTGTCAAGAGGTGCGCCTATGTGAGGGAAAGGGATTGGGGCGGTCGGGTCGGGGAGGGCGCGCTGCGGCGGGCCTCCCCAGGCCAGATCATGGTACCGTGGGCACGGTGCGTGATCTGGGGGTACTGGGGGAGGGGGAGCGGAGTCCGGGGCTCGGAGTCGTGCCGCCCACGACAGCCGCCCGGTCGCCGCCGGCTGTGCTCAGTCCCCGACCTTCCCCCGAGGCCCCCTGAGGCCGCTCGGCCAGGTCCCACCCTTTTCCGGGCAAGCGGCGTGCGGCGGGAGCTGTGGGAGCGTGGAGGTGGAGGGCGTGTGCACCGGCTGCGTGCAGTGCTGTACGGCATGCACCTGTACGGCAGTGGGTAGTGGGGGGTGCGTCCATGTCAGGGGAAGGGATTGGGGCGGTCGGGTCGGGCGGGGCGTGCTGCGGCGGGCCTCCCCAGGCCAGATCATGGTACCGTGGGCACGGTGCGTGATCTGGGGGAGGGGCAGCGGAGTCCGGTGCTCGGACTCGTGTCGCCCACGACCGCCGCCCGGTCGCCGCTGGTGCGGCTTACCTCAAGGCATGTCGAAGGCTTAGGGGATGCAGTCTGGGCGTGAGGGGCGTGGTCGCGGGGCACAGATCACCTTGCGCTGTGCTTGCCGTGGTCGCCGGCGGACGGTCGCGGCCAAGGGCGTCGCCGTACAAGGGCGTCGCCGTACGATGCCGTACGCGGTCGGGGGTCCAGGCACTGTTATCAGCATGCCGTAGGGATGTTACAGCCGCGAAAGCGCGTCGAGATTCGCTAGCTCCGCCAGATCACGGTGCTCTGACGGTCCAGCCGTAAGTAACCAGATCATGATCAGCGACGGTGAACCATCACTACGAATGCCTCGCCGCGCGGTGACTGGCGTCGGGCGGCTGGGAGCCCTGCTGAGGGCCGATACCCGTCCTGACGACTGCTCAGCACGGCCCCTTCGAGTACAGTGAAGGGGACACAACCCCTTCTGAAACCGTGAGGGATACACGGGGGGATCTCGCATGGCTGTCTCGTTGTCAGCGAAATCGGCCCCACCCGTTTCTCCGTGCTATAGCGCGACTCAGGAGCCAAACGCGGTACCTGAAACTTACACCCTATATGAAAGCGGTTGGAGTCAGTCTACATCAGCAGAGGATGTTCGAGTGAGGGTCCAAACCATCCAGGGTCTGAGCTGGGAGGGGCTAGCAGACCAAGCGGGCGCTTACTTCCTTAACGAGCGGCAGTGCAGCATCCAAAAGTGGCTTGGCGTTTTGGACACCCTGCCCTCGTAGCAATACGGCCAGCCCGCAACCACAAGTAAGCTCACACACCCCACTTGGGCCCGGGTGGTGCGCTTATCTGATCCAGCTTGGGCGGGCGGGCCCGCCCCCCCCGCCTGCCAGATAAAGGCCGAGGCCATTCCACACGAGGACCCACAGACGGGTTGGGCAAGGCAGCAGGTTTAGGCGGTGGCCGGTCTGCTACATACTGGGGACCGGGGGCAGCTGGGGCCTGGGGGCAGCTGGATGGGGCCATCGCTTTCTTCCACCTCCCCACCCCGGCCGCCCCCGCTACCCCCGCCTACCCCGCCCCACCTCTGACGCTACAAGCCCTACTACAATTGTCATATATCAATATAGCTCAGCCTAACCGTTCATTCCACCTTCATTCACCATCAGTCCAACTGCGCTTTCTTCCCCTACTTCATTCTCTTCATTCAGGCAGCAGCAGAAGATACACTTGGTGCAGTTGCAATGTCAGCCTGGAGATCAAAGCTTAGGATGACGCTGTGGTATGGGATACGGACACCCATGCCATGGCATGCTGGCCAGAGTGTCAGGTTTACTTCACTGAAGGGGAAACACCCCCCTTACAAATTGATTGCCATTTCTATGTCACGCACTACATTGGGCACATCCAGATTGAATTCAGTGCCATGCGCCTGCTGCCATTTGACAAACCACTCCTTGTTGGAGGGTATGGGTACACAAGGGTCGACACTCCAGTCACAGAATGGAGGGAAGTAGATGCAAAACGGGAGCCGGTTCAGGTCCATCCGCTTCCTCCTTCATGGACCTACGAGATGGTGTGATGAAAGGTCTCAGTATTAATGAGCGAAGAAGACACATTTTGAGACACAGTGAGAGAGTAGTGTGTGGCCATGCGTGGACAATCATGGTATATGCAAAACATAACTAGGCACACACGCGCGCGCGCACACACACACACACACACACACACACACACACACATCTGACGCGGCTTCAGCGGCGACACAAACGTAACGGATCGAGATGGGCGGGATGGGGCGGGCTTCGGTCTCCTCCGGCTTTCGGTTCCGTATGTAAGGCCGGCCGGCTAATCACCGCGCCTCAGACTCCCAGGCTCATGCGAGCAGCCCTTTACACGCATCTGACACACACGCACACTTACCAAAAACACAACTTAGGGGCCAGCCGTTCATCTGATGCTACGTCCACGCGTGCGTACTTCAAGATGAAGCACCGCAAGTGAATGTGTGAGTTGTGCTACATGTGCAACGGAGAATTATACAGTAGTTAGCGAAAGATTTGAAGGAACAGTGCACTTGCTGGTCAAGTGCTATGGGCAACCAGCACAGGGCAACTTCGCTGGGACGCTTCGCCCTTCGCAGATCATAGGTTGCGCGTCCACTAATGAACCATTACTGAACTCATACCTCAAGATACGGAGCGCTGGTGTGGTACAAAGTGAGCCATCCTGCACCTCGGTACGTCGTCTGCACGAAGCACGTTAGTTGAAAGCAAGGGCTAGCAACAGTCATCACGTAGTCTAGGGCAGGCCCGCCCACGCCAAAGCACGTTATGGCACCTGAATCACTGCACAGTGAACTGCATCTGCCTGTCACAGACTGATCTCTCAACACACCTGTGAGGCCAAATCGTTCCCCGACGCTGCTGGCATGGAGAGGTTTCCTCGCAGTTCTGCTGCGCCCACTGTGTTGAAAACCACCAATGAAGTGGCCCGCCTCAGCAGCTCAGGCGACAGGAGTGCCTCAACATTTCCACAGCGCGTTAAGACAACGTCTTTGTCCGGTGCTGGCTCTCGCAGCGGCTGCTGACGGCCGCGCGGCAGCGGGGCATTCCTGATGGTTCCAACGGAGGATGCGGCGGTGGCCACCGAAAGTAAGAGGACGAATGAGCAAATAGTAAGCAGCCAGAATGCAGATTGTGGCCGAGTGTGGTGCGATACTGAGAGCGACGACGTCATTGTGATGCTGTATGTGTGCAGCTGTCGACCGTGAAGGAAAGGGTAGAGCAAACCCTGTGTGGATCAGTAGAGGTATGAGAGCTCTACAAGAAGCACACAATGGAAAATGGGCAGGTGGCCTAGGAGAAAAAAGGGACGGGGGTACCGTCCTCCGGTACAAAAGGGGACAGCGCCATACAACGAACCTGCCTCCGCCGGGCGGTTACCCTCCAATACAAAGAGGGACAGCGCCATACCAACAACTACCGAACAACAAAGGATCATATCTGTGTCGGGACCGCTTTTCTGACCATAGCAGGTCGTCGCATTTGTGAAGCATCACGAGAATTCCCAGCGCCGGCCGCCAATTTCCATCACATGATCTGCGGATGACTTCAGAGACCATGAAGCCCGATGGCTTGGCATTCGCTCTGCTCGCGCTGCTCGCCGGAGCATGGGTGATGCCTTTCGTCGCCGCCTCAGCAGCAGACTGCTTGACAGGCTCGCCTGTAGTTAACAGCACAGTCAACCTCTTTCCTGTGGAGATTCAGGCGAAGGTGCGGGGACCTGCTGATAACCATGGCCGTCGCGCCACCATCCAGTGAAGCACTTAATGCCGTCGGCCACGCTCCGCTGCCCTCGCGCACACTCTTCTTCAAATGCAGGTCGTTGCGGCTAGCGATTTCACAATTGAGTATCGCCGAACCTACAAGCTTGTAACAAACAAGCGCAACAACGAAGTCTACATTCTGCACCAGTGTGGAGCGCCTGTGCCCGACCTGTCTCTGCAACTTCCAGGAGCAAAGGTGTTTCAGGTGCCACTGCAGTCTGTGGCCACACCCGACAGCACAGCTCTCGGATTCCTGGTGAGTTGTGGATGGGTTGTGGGTGGCTTGCTCAAGGTAGTCAGTCGGCAGATAGGTCGCAAAGTGATCTATACTCATCTGGAATCCCACTGGCCTGAACAGGAGGCATTGGATTTGCTACCACGTGTTGCCTACACCAGCACATATGCAGTGGAGCCATGCCTGCAGCTACTGAACTCAAAGTCAGGTTAGTTACGTACA
This sequence comes from Edaphochlamys debaryana, assembly GCA_016858145.1. Classification (NCBI taxonomy): domain Eukaryota; kingdom Viridiplantae; phylum Chlorophyta; class Chlorophyceae; order Chlamydomonadales; genus Edaphochlamys; species Edaphochlamys debaryana. The sequence continues at coordinate 6,261 of JAEHOE010000262.1, read as the reverse complement.
GGGCGCTGTCTCGATGTGTGATGAGAACCTTATATACACCAATCAAAACATGTGGGACTGGCTATGCTGAATGTAAATGTCGGGAAGAAATGCGGCCGCCATTGATGCATGGGATGGATTCAGTACATGGACTCAGTACACCGGTAGTCGTTGATGTTCATGGATGGAGGAGCCCCTCATCAGTCCCTCTGTCGTCTCCTGCTTGCATTACTCGCATGCGTTCAGGTTGCAATCGGATTGCGCTTGACCCGACGTCGCCCCCCAAGGACCTCACTGCGCTTCAAGAGCAAGTGAATGCCGTCGACGCATTCTTTGTGTGGTCACCGTCGAACGTTACCAAAGCTGTTTCCTTCACGTAAGCAAGGAATCAGGTTACTTCTTGCACAGGCATTGGCTTGTCACCTTTGGAACCTTGCAAACCATACACCTCGTAACCCAACCTGTGCTGTAACAAGTGCTTCACCCTACGTTCTTTCACTGCAGAGCATCAGCGGACGATGGTGCCTTGCAGCGTGTGGAGTGGATCAAGTTCATGGCTGCCTTCTTTAACAAGGAGGTGCAGGCCAATGCGCTTTACAGCACCATCACGAATGCCTACTCGGAAATGAAAGGACGTGTGGCAAGCTTCTGGAGCACGTCTCAGGCCAAGCCGCCAGTCGTGGCATGGGTTAGCTACCTGGACTACTATGGCCCCAAGCAAGCCCAAGTATCATTTGCACGCTACAAAGAGGCTCTAACGAAGGTGGCAGGGGCCTGCGGTGCCGGTTTGATTAAAAAGATTGTCATACTGTAGTGTGATACAGTCGCTCTTTCGTTCACCTTAATGCCCACATTCATGGTGCAAGGAGTCTCATGTGCAACTCTATGTGCTCAGGATGCTGGCGGAGCATTGCTCGACATGAACGCCTTGTCGGCAACGTATGCTGCCTCTCCACTAGTGGAATTGAAGCCAAACAACGGCAATCCAATGCTTGTTGTGAACATCGACACCGCTGAAGGATCAAATACTTTCTCCCAAATCCTCAAAGAGGTAAGCGGAGCTTGTACTTGAGCTTTGCACTCGATAGTCTAAAGCTGCGAAGCAAGCTATATGCAGCGGTGTTGTGTCATCCATTGACACCAAACGAAGGCCATCATGTCCCGTCAGCATTTTTGTTGGTTTGAAGTGGATGAAACAGGCCTGCATGCATGTTGACATATGCCTCAGGTGGACATCGTCATCGACGAGTCATACTATGCGAACTATTGCAAGCTCCCAAGCGCGCCGCAACCCTGTGATGTACGCTCCATCACAACGGCTATGTTCGTTAAGCTCTTTGGCCTGCAGTCGGATTTGAACGTCGTCCAGGGCAAGAAAGTGTACCGTATTGATGGGACCATGAGCGCTTCCATGGGAAGTGACTGGTGGATACGTGGACTGCTACGTGCTGATCTGGTGGGTTCAGTTGAGAGATGATTGAGTGAAACCGGCAGCGTGTGCTGGGGCAACACACCGGGCATACGGAATTGTCTGTGACAATTCTAGCTGTTGGCAAACAGTGCTCATACATGAGCTGGTTTGTTTGTTTACTGTATCTGAAAATATGGATCCATGGTCCGTGTGCAGATCCTGAGCGACCTCACTCTGGCCATCACACCATCCGCGTGCGGCCACTGCAAGCCAACGACCTTTGTGAGGAACGTTGATTTCGACACACCGACGGTCATTGACTCGTCTTCATGCACCGGGCAGCAGCTTACGGCAATCGGCAAGCCAGGCTGCAATCAAGCCAAGCCGCCTGTGATCTGCCCATTCTTATACAGGTACGTACGTTGCCCAGTTTAAGAGCTGTTGATGCTCTTCCTTTGCATTTGTCATGACGCCACATGCTTTTCTCCAGCCAGCCAGCCATTCTTGCGTAATCTTGCTTACTGTGCGTACATCGATTCCATACGTTCCGTTTTTACTGCAATACTGTAACATGCCGCTGCCATTGTGTGTATATGTGGACCCTGCAGCGACTGCAATGGCTTCTTGCAGCTTGCCCCTACAACGAATCCATGCGTTCTTGAGGACTGCAGCATCAAGGCCTCAGCTAGTAAGTGATGCACTCTAATCATTTGTGGGTGAAGAGATCTCGAATCGGTCTCACCTTTAGCGTAAGATGTATGAACGGAGTATCCTCTGATACAGATGTACGCAATGCGTTGCCAATGCTGCCTGCCCGCAGGTGAGGGACAGCAGCCTGCAGATGACGGACAGGAGTCTGGCTCGAGTGAGCTTAGCACTGAAGCTATTGTCGGCATCGTTTTGGGATCAGTTTTCGGTGCACTGGCGCTTGCGCTGGTTGCGATGTTGTCGGTTCAGTATTATCGCCGTCGCAACAGCACGGATATTCCCTTGCCTGCTATGCCAGTTGGCAAGGAGGATAACAAGGGAACATATGTTGGGCATCCTGCTTCATTTCCCCCCATCACAGTGTCCAAGGTCTAAGGTGCATACGATGTTGCAATAGGGTGTACACACCTATGGCGTAACCTTAGTTTTTTTCTGTTGGCTGAAACGTTTGCACTGTCACTAGTGATAGTTAGGTAGCATGCGATGAATAGTGCGGCAGGAAAGGAAGGGAGTGCAAACGGATACGTATTGAATGGGCAGTTATCGCTCATGTCTTTATGCCGTGAAACCTTGACCTCGCTTAACAATAAATAGCGTTGCATTGGGTTAGCGCATCACGGAGGAGGAAGGCGTTAGCGAGCTGGGAGCGTATGTAGACCGGCAACGGGGTACAAGGTGCGACCGGCACCTTACCCCTAGCCACCATGTCTTCATGCATAGCCGGTCGTGTGAGGCTTTCCTAGGCGGTTACAGGTTGCGGGCCGTTAATCGAGGAAGGAAGCGTGACGCGAAACCTACATATCATGAAAATGCGCACGCTGATGACCGCTATCATGAGCACCGTTCCCGCTATCATGAGCAGGCCTCTGCAGGTGTGTTCCTTGCATGGGACGCGAGGGACAGGGACCCATTCTACATTGCACACTGGGGGACAGGCTTGGGCGTGTGTGGGCCGCCGGCGGCTCCCGCCCCCGGCCCAGGCCCCGGAGGCCCCGCCAGGCACCCTGACCGCTATCATGAGCACCGTTCGCTATCATGAGCAGGCCCTCTGCAGGTGCGTTCCTTGCATGGGACGCGAGGGACAGGGACGGAACATGCAGTGGGCAATGGGGGACAGGCTTGGGCGTGTGTGGGCGCCGGCGGCTCCCCCTCCCCAGGGCCCCGGAGGCCCCGCCAGGCACCCTGACCGCTATCATGAGCACCGTTCCCGCTATCATGAGCAGGGCCTCCACAGGTGCGTTCCTTGCATGGGACGCGAGGGACAGGGACCCATTCTACATTGCACACTGGGGGACAGGCTTGGGCGTGTGTGGGCGCCGGCGGCTCCCCCTCCCCAGGCCCCGGAGGCCCCGCCAGGCACCCTGACCGCTATCATGAGCACCGTTCCCGCTATCATGAGCAGGGCCTCTGCAGGTGTGTTCCTTGCATGGGACGCGAGGGACAGGGACCCATTCTACATTGCACACTGGGGGACAGGCTTGGGCGTGTGTGGGCGCCGGCGGCTCCCGCCCCCGGCCCAGGCCCCGGAGGCCCCGCCAGGCACCCTGACCGCTATCATGAGCACCGTTCCCGCTATCTTGAGCAGTCCTCGGTGTTTACAATGAAGGACCCCCTGGGGTCACAGCGCTGAACGCTGGGGCCAAGCGACCCACCTCACGGGCTTGCCCCTGCAAGCCAGAACGCAAGTCCCTGTCATAACTTGCACTGACCACACTCAGGTCCCACCTTAGTCCTTGGCACGCAATGACCATGCTCAGCGTGTATCGATGGCCCCTCCTCGGCCGCGCCTCCTATCAGTAACCGTTTACCGTTCATCATGTGCTCACACTGTTGGCCGTACACCTCTCGATCCTGGCTCTCCCGACCCCACATTCACTCCCACTCTGCGGCTCCCTCCCGTTTGTTTGCGCCGCAGAGGACTATGTCCCCTTTCCGCAAGGTGCACATCCCATCAAACGCCACGTGTAGCTCACCCGGTCCCCGCCCCTGCCCTGCGACTCCCTCCCGTTTGTTATGCGCCGCCGGGCGAAACCCCCCCCCCCCCTGCGGCTCCCTCCCGTTTGTTATGCGCCGCAGGGTGTGCCCCGCCTCCATCAAGGGGCGTCCGGGCCTGCATACTGCACTGATCCATCCGCCCTGGCCGCTAGGAAAGGGTGGTCGGTTGGGACCTCATCCCAGCCCCTGTGCGTGAGCCCAACCTCCGCAAAACACTGCAAACGGCCCTCAAACTCGCCTCGTGCTACTGCTAAAAACCTGTGCCATCATCAAGGAGTGGTCCTGAGCGTCCCTGTGCGCATACTTGTACCTTCTGGCCCGGTCCATCGCGCATATCGCGGCCAGACACACCACGTCCCACACTCGCGCATGAATCCCGGTGCCCTCTGGGGGCACAGCAAGCCACACCTCGTGTCGTTTCACCGCCCTGAGCAGGCCCTCTGCAGGTGCGTTCCTTGCATGGGACGCGAGGGACAGGGACCCATTCTACATTGCACACTGGGGGACAGGCTTGGGCGTGTGTGGGCGCCGGCGGCTCCCGCCCCCTCCCCAAGCCCCGGAGGCCCCGCCAGGCACCCTGACCGCTATCATGAGCACCGTTCCCGCTATCATGAGCAGGCCCTCTGCAGGTGTGTTCCTTGCATGGGACGCGAGGGACAGGGACCCATTCTACATTGCACACTGGGGGACAGGCTTGGGCGTGTGTGGGCGCCGGCGGCTCCCCCCTCCCCAAGCCCCGGAGGCCCCGCCAGGCACCCTGACCGCTATCATGAGCACCGTTCCCGCTATCATGAGCAGGCCCTCTGCAGGTGCGTTCCTTGCATGGGACGCGAGGGACAGGGACCCATTCTACATTGCACACTGGGGGACAGGCTTGGGCGTGTGTGGGCGCCGGCGGCTCCCCCTCCCCAGGCCCAGGCCCCGGAGGCCCCGCCAGGCACCCTGACCGCTATCATGAGCACCGTTCCGCTATCATGAGCAGGCCCTCTGCAGGTGTGTTCCTTGCATGGGACGCGAGGGACAGGGACCCATTCTACATTGCACACTGGGGGACAGGCTTGGGCGTGTGTGGGCGCCGGCGGCTCCCCCTCCCCAGGCCCAGGCCCCGGAGGCCCCGCCAGGCACCCTGACCGCTATCATGAGCACCGTTCCCGCTATCATGAGCAGGCCCTCTGCAGGTGTGTTCCTTGCATGGGACGCGAGGGACAGGGACCCATTCTACATTGCACACTGGGGGACAGGCTTGGGCGTGTGTGGGCGCCGGCGGCTCCCCCCTCCCCAGGCCCCGGAGGCCCCGCCAGGCACCCTGACCGCTATCATGAGCACCGTTCCCGCTATCATGAGCAGGCCCTCTGCAGGTGTGTTCCTTGCATGGGACGCGAGGGACAGGGACCCATTCTACATTGCACACTGGGGGACAGGCTTGGGCGTGTGTGGGCGCCGGCGGCTCCCGCCCCCGGCCCAGGCCCCGGAGGCCCCGCCAGGCACCCTGACCGCTATCATGAGCACCGTTCCCGCTATCTTGAGCAGTCGTCGGGTTTTACAATGAAGGACCCCTGGGGCACAGCGCTGAACGGCTGGGGCAAGCGACCCCACCTCCCGGGCTTGCCCCATGCAAGCCAGACGCAAGTCCCTGTCATAACTCTGCACTGACCACACTCAGGTCCCACTTTAGTCCTTGGACGCAATGACCATGTCAGAGGGTATCGATGGCCCCCTCCTCGGCCGCGGCCTCCTATCAGTAACCGTTTACCGTTCATCATGTGCTCACACTGTTGGCCGTACCCCTCTCGATCCTGGCTCTCCCGACCCCACATCACTCCACTCTGCGGCTCCATCCCGTTTGTTATGCGCCGCAGAGGACTATGTCCCCTTTCCGCAAGGTGCACATCCCATCAAACGCCACGTGTAGCTCACCGGTCCCGAACCTGCCCTGCGACTCCCTCCAGTTGTTATGCGCCGCCGGGCGAAAACCCCCCCCCCCCCTGCGGCTCCCTCCCGTTTGTTATGCGCCGCAGGGTGTGCCCCGCCTCCATCAAGGGGCGTCCCGGGCCTGCATACTGCACTGACCAATCCGCCCTGGCCGCTAGGACAGGGTGGTCGGTGGGACCTCATCCACGCCCCTGCCGTGAGCCCAACTCCGCAAAACACTGCAAACGGCCTTCAAA
>JAEHOE010000261.1:0-65894 GCA_016858145.1 Edaphochlamys debaryana | reverse complement strand
GTGCAAGTGTCCCCCAAGTTCCCGCAGGATCCGCCGACTGGCCCAGGATATCTGAGGTGTATGTCATGTCCGTCGAACACATGAACAATATTCGGACACGATCAAATAAAGACCTTCTTCGCGATTGGAGGAGGAGACAAAGAAGACAAAGAAGTCAAGTGTTTGTGCCAAATGTCTGTGTCCGTGTCCTCCGTGTCCGTGTGCCCCGACAGACAGAACAGACACATCTCGGACACGCCCAAAAGACTCAAAAAGCAGGCAGGCATTCATTCTTCCCGCAGACACACTCGCCGATCACAGAGACAAGATGTCCGACCACGACGGATAGGACATTGACAGGACAGGACAGACATCTCGGACACGCCCAAAAGACTCAAAAGCAGGCAGGCATTCATTCTTCCCGCAGACACACTCGCCGATCACAGAGACAAGATGTCCGACCGCAACGGATAGGACATTGACAGGACAGGACAGACATCTCGGACACGCCCCAAAGACTCAAAAAGCAGGCAGGCATTCATTCTTCCCGCAGACACACTCGCCGATCACAGAGACAAGATGTCCGACCGCGACAGATAGGACATTGACAGGACAGGACAGACATCTCGGACACGCCCAAATTGAGTGTTTGAGTGTTGAGTGTTGAGTCACAGTTTGCTCCGACTGGCCCGCGATGTCTGTCCTGTCCGATAAACACAAGCACGGACACGGACACACGGGCATGGGCGGAAATAAGCCCCCCTGCGTGCTCTCTGCTGAGAAGGCCGGCGCTAGATGTCCGTGTCCGACACGTGGTCATAAGTCTTCAAACCCTCTCGCGGGACTTGCAGGTTAAAATTGGCGGTGTTTGCTGACTGGGTCCGCGTCCATGTCACCTGGACATTCGGACACGGAATGGAACAGAAGAGGACGTGACGGAGAAAGTGTGGGGTGTGGGTGTACCTGCTCTGGGCAATAATGATGAGTTTATTTCGGCATGGCCGATGTCCGATGTCCGATGTCCGGGAGTTGTTGTCTGTCCTTAATACGCCCATTACTCCATACGCCCACACCCTCAACTCATGCAATGTGGGTCTTCCTCAGCGCCCTCGTCAACACTTCCAGCATCTACCTCGCCAGATCGGCTGCAAGGTGTTCCGAGTGATGACGAATCTCTGCAAGGGCACCGTGACGCCATGACGTCGACTGGTAAGGCAATGCGCAGCCCAACACGTCCGCGGGGGGTAGTTGGCCAGGTCATGCATGGAATTGTGATTAGGATGCGTCAGCCAGACCAACCGTCCGCCGCCGCAGGTCCCGCAGTTTTTTGGTGTTGTTTGCCGACAGGCCCGTGATGTCTGTCCTGTTCCGTCGCGGACAGGGCCGGACATTCGGACATTCGGTTTGGACGGAAGGTGTCCGCTGTGATTGGCGGACCCCCTGGCGTGTCAGATGGATCAATGAAGCTGTTTGTGCCAAATGTCCGTGTCCGTTGTCCGTGTCTGTGAGCCCCGACGGACAGGACAGACATGTCGGACACGCGCAAAAGACTCAACGAGCAGGCAACACACAGATCACAGAGACGATATGTCCGACGTCCATGTGCCCCGACGACAGGAAGACATGTCGGACACGCCCAAAAAGATTTCTTCTGTGACCACCAATCACAACAGGGACAATGTCCGTTGTGAGAAGTTTGAGGTTTTGAGTGAGTCGCGATTTGTCTGCTGTCCCTGTCCGTCAAACAGAAAAAACGAACATGGACACGAACATGGGACACGAACATGAGCTAAGAAGACAATGCTAGTGGGTCGGCTCGCGTGTCGGCCAACCAAGCTCTCACGAAAACCCGCAGGTCTGTTGGGGATGTCCGAGATGTCTGTCCTGTCCTGTCTGTCGCGGCGGACAGGAACGGAAAGAGGTGGGGTTTGTGGAATTCTGAGGGGTTCTGTGGGGATGTCCAAGATGTCTGTCTGTCCGTGTCCGTCGCGGCGGACAGGAACGGAAAGAGGTGGGGTCTGTGGAATTCTGAGGGGTCCCGATTGGACACGGACACGGACACGGCGTCAGTCCCACCATCTCCCAAAAAGTTTACAGAACAGTGTCTGTAAATCAACAAGACCGCGTCTTCTTCTTGGAGAACAGGGGCTTGGAGAGCATGTTCAGTGCATAGAGACCCATGTGGGCGACAAAGGCCACGCAGCCGTACTCCTTGATAGCGGTGTGGAGCTCCTTGAGGTGGACTTCCTTGAGGCGGACCTCAGTTTTCAGACATTGATCTTGATAGGTGACCATGGCGGGGTGCAGGCCCACAGGTACAGCAGCGCATCCTTGATGAGCAGCTTCTGCTCGTTGAAGCTCTCGAAACACGGCCTTGCGCAGCCCGATGCAGCCCTTGGGCGTCACATCGGAGAACACGTACGAGCTGTAGTCGTTGTCCAAGCTCCGAGTCCTGAGTCCGAGTCCGAGTCCGAGTCCGATCCGAGTCCGAGTCCGAGTCCGAGTCCGAGTCCGATCCGAGGTCCGAGTCCTAGTCCGAGTCCGAGTCCGAGTCCGAGTCCGAGTCCGAGTCGAGTCCGAGTCCGAGTCCGACGTCCGAGTCCTAGTCCGAGTCCGAGTCCGAGTCCGAGTCCGAGTCCGAGTCCGAGTCCGAGTTCCGAGTCCGAGTCCGCGTCCGAGTCCGAGTCCGAGTCCGAGTCGAGGTCCGAGTCCGAGTCCGAGTCCGAGTCCGAGTCCGAGTCCGAGTCCGAGTCCGAGTCCGAGTCCGAGTCCGAGTCCGAGTCCGAGTCCGATCCGAGTCCGGTCCGATCCGAGTCCGAGTCCGAGTCCGAGTCCGAGTTCGAGTCGAGTCGAGTCCGAGTCCGAGGTCCGAGTCCGATTCGAGTCCGAGTCCGAGTCCGAGTCCGAGTCCGAGTCGGAGATGAAGTGTTCGTAGACGAGACTGCCCATCTTCCGCTTGAGGTAGTCCTTGGGGAAGTCTAGCTCCGCAATGAGGGCCTGCGCGGTGGTGACCTTGTCCTCAATGCTCTCCGCCGTCCGGTGGATGGCTTTCCCAGTCCTCATAGCATTTGACATTGTACAGCGGGTGCAGGGGGAACATCATGACCTGATGGGCGCCTATCCAGATCTCGTTGCAGAGGACATCCAGCGCACGAGCTTGTCAGATCGCACAGTGGAGGATGCCATTCGTAGAGAGATCTTTTCAACGAGTCTTGTAAGAGAGTCTTTTAAGCGAGTCTTTTAAGAGAGTCTTTTTGAAGGTGTAACGAGTAGAGTAGAATTCAATTCAGCAGGACTGCAGCACGTCCTCTCGCGCCGTGGGCGCGCCGATATGGTGCACATCCTGGCGGGCAAGTGCCTGGAGGAGGGGCTTCAGCGACAAGCTCGATGCCAACCTCGACATCTTTGCCGTGGAGTTAAAAGTGGAGTAACGATGGAGGTCGCAGCCTCAGCAACAGCCTTCATCTCCACAGATCGGGACCGAGTGTACAAGCTCCTTGCTCTCCTTGCACTCCTTGCACAGACCGCAAAAAACAGGTCCTCTACCAGCTAGCTACCCAGGCTCAGCTGGTCTCAAACGTCCTCTTCGGACAGCAGCAGCCAAGCACATGTCTTGACGCCGAGCTTCTGTTCGAGAGTGGAGAAGCGTCGCAGCTTGCGACGGATGGGGTGACCATCAGGACGTGACCCATGGATTCGAAGTCATTTTTGTAGCGCTCGAAAGCGGCGCCCGCAGTTGCGAACGCCTCCTTGAGCACAGGCCAGCAGGTCCCATTGGTGTACCCATCGAGGGTATCCCGGATGGTGCACAGCAGGATCTTGCCAAGGGCACGCTCGATGTAGTGGTCAACGTGTATCCGATGCACGGCTGCACCTCAGCCTCGAGTTCCTGGACGTGCTGCATGAACATGTACGCCGCTTCACACCTATCACACTCGCTCAATGTCACCTGAAAGTCGATGGCCAGCTTCCAGAGCTCATCTGCCGCATTCCACAGATGCAGGTGACCCAGGACATTGCCAATTGTAGTTGAAGGAAGACAAGGAAAGGCTGGACTGCACGCTTTAGGAAACAGTTCCACTGCTGTCAACTTTTGACTCGGGTGGTCCACGCTAAGTTTGCCTGAGTCCAGTCCACTGAGTTGCGTGTTCGGCAAACACATGTAACTTTGTCTTTGTCTTTGTCTTTGTCTTTGCCGTGTACTTGAGACCCGGAGTCCTGCCGTGACCCGTGACACGCCAGTCTTTGTCTTTGGCTTTGTCTTTGCACGTGTACGTGACCCTACAACTCGTGACCAACTGGCTTGGCTTGGCTTTGGCTTGGCTTTGGAAGCAAACGATTTGGGTCTCGTGTCTGCTTCTCGCGAAGCGTAGCGAATTTTGATGTATGTTGATGATGATTAGTATGAGGCCCTGCACTCGGACCTCTCTTACATCAGGCTTTACATCAGGCTTTTGGACGCATTGTCATTTGTCGTTGGGGCGAGCCGCCATGGGCGCTTGGACTCTTGGAAACTCTCAAAAACATGCATTGGTCACAGCTGTGCCCCTATCTGCAGGACGCTATCCTCGGGGGCGGTCAAAGAGCTGCGCGGTTCCTCGCCGCTGCTCATTGCCAAGGTCCTCCAGTGTGAGTGTGACCTCGCGTGTGTGTCAATGACCCTCAACGTCTCGACATGGAGTCCCGCTGGTCCAGCGCTACGCCAAGGTCCACTCAGGGCAAGTCTACGACCGTCCTCGACGTGCACATCTTGCAGCTCGGCGTGGGGTAGCGTCACATGCCAAACTGTTCGAGTGGGTCCTGGAATCCTTTCACGATCAAAAAGTAACCGCGATCGTGAGCCTGCTCTACGTTCAGGGTTTCCAGACCGCAATTAAACGACGCCATCTGCGCCGCGGCGATGTACTGCTCGCTGCCATGCCCAATGACATCAGGGTCATCATGGCCTCCTTAGCCTTGTACCATTGCGGCCAACTCGTGTCAGCGGGACGTCGTCCCGCAACCTCATCTCTCTGGACGTCTGGCACGCTGAGCGGTCCCCCGCTCCTCCAGAGTTCCTTTCAACGAGCCCAACTGGGACCTCCGGCTCTGCAGCATTGCGCTCATGGCCTGAAAAACTACGTCACGACATTTTTGGGTTGGGCCGAAGAGTGCCAGAGAGAAGACAGACTCCCGCTCTCGGCTCCTCTCGGGGTCCCTGGGGGCGCGCCCAGCGCGCCAGCGCTCCCCAGCTCCTCTCGGCTCCTCTCGCTTCCTCTCGGCTCCTCTCGGGGTCCCTGGGGGCGCGCCGAGCGCAACCAGCGCTCCCCAGGGTCCCCCGGGGTCCCCAGCTCCTTCGACTCTCCTCTCGGGGTCCTCTCGGGGTCCCTCGGGGCGCGCCGGAGCGCGCCAGCGCTCCACAGGCTCCCCAGCTCCTCTCGGCTCCTCTCGGGGTCCCTGGGGGCGCACCGAGCGCGCCAGCGCTCCCCAGCTCCTCTCGGCTTCTCTCGGCTCCTCTCAGCTCCTCTCGGGGTCCATGGGGGCGCGCCGAGCGCACCAGCGCTCCCCAGGGTCCCCCGGGTCCCCCGCCAGCTCCTCTCGACTCTCCTCTCGGGGTCCTCTCGGGGTCCCTCGGGGCGCGCCGAGCGCGCCAGCGCTCCCCAGGCTCCCCAGCTCCTCTCGGCTCCTCTCGGGGTCCCTGGGGGCGCACCGAGCGCGGCCAGCGCTCCCCAGCTCCTCTCGGCTTCTCTCGGCTCCTCTCGGCTCCTCTCGGGTCCCTGGGGGCGCGCCGAGCGCGCCAGCGCTCCCCAGGCTCCCCAGCTCCTCTCGGCTCCTCTCGGGGTCCCTGGGGCGCGCTGAGCGCGCCAGCGCTCCCCAGGGTCCCCCGGGTCCCCAGCTCCTCTCGACTCTCCTCTCGGCTCCTCTCGGCTCCTCTCGGGTTCCCCACGGGCTCTTGAGCGCTCCTAGCGGTTTATTTGACAGCGTCAGGTATGTTGAGGTATCTAGTAAAGGCTAGAGCAAACAGACAGCCTGGAAGAGCCTGCATGACATGGAGGCCGATTCCAGACCGACTCCTTACACTGCATACAACTTTTGTGGCCGCCGATCTCATCCATCGCGGTTGTCTCTGTGATGGATCCGTCTTACACACGTGCGGAGAGTAAGAGACACATTGACGCGTGGCAGAAACGACAGAAATTGCTAGATTGGATGGATCTGTTGCGCTGTCTCCTGCCCCCTCTTTGGTACTCCCGGCCTCGCGTCATCATCACTGACCTGCACTCGATCTTGACCAACCTGGTCGAGTACATGCGCTCCTCAAAGATAGTGACTATCTTTGTGGATCAGCGCTTTCCTCTCCCGTCACTGGGGCGCAGTCGGCGTGGACAAGTCGTGACAATACGTGATCAGGCCCTCATTGACCACCAAGGGCCCCTGCGGTCAACGTAGAGCAACGATGGAGATTAACATGCTCTTGAAGTATTTGAGAAGCATTCTGGTGATTGAGATGGATGAGGTCCTGTTGGACACCCTCGATGACATTCCTCTTCCTCTTCCTCTTCCTCTTCCTCTTCCTCTTCCTCTTCCTCTTCCTCTTCCTCTTCCTCTTCCTCTTCCTCTTCCTCTTCCTCTTCCTCTTCCTCTTCCTCTTCCTCTTCCTCTTCCTCTTCCTCTTCCTCTTCCTCTTCCTCTTCCTCCTCTCCTCTTCCTCTTCTCTTCCTCTTCCTCTTCCTCTTCCTCTTCCTCTTCCTCTTCCTCTTCCTCTTCCTCTTCCTCTTCCTCTTTCCTCTTCCTCTTCCTCTTCCTCCCTCTTCCCTCCTCTTCCTCTTCCTCTTCCTCTTCCTCTTCCTCTTCCTCTTCCTTCCTCTTCCTCTTCTCTTCCTCTTCCTCTTCCTCTTCCTCTCCTCTTCCTCTTCCTCTTCCTCTTCCTCTTCCTCTTCCTCTTTCCTCTTCCTCTTCCTCTTCCTCTTCCTCTTCCTCTCCTCTTCCTCTTCCTCTTCTCTTCCTCTTCCCTCTTCCTCTTCTCTTCCTCTTCCCTCTTCCTCTTCCTCTTCCCTTTCTCTTCCTCTTCCTCTTCCTCTTCCTCTTCCTCTCCTCTTCCTCTTCCTGTTCCTCTTCTCTCCTCTTCCCTTCCTCTTACTCTTCATCTTCCTCTTCCTCGTTCCTCTTCCTCTTCCTCTTCCCTCTCCTCTACTCTTCCTACTTCCTCTTCCTCTTCTCTTCCTCTTCCTATTCACTCTTCCTCTTCCCTCTTCTCTTCCTCTTCCTCTTCACTTGTGATCATCGCAGGCTCGTCCATCATCCTCTTTCCTCATTCTCCTTTGGCTTTCGCCGCGCGACCCGTTTTGAGTCGACGACCTCAATCCTCAATCTCTTTGGCTTCCCGCCGTACCCGGTGAGCCGAACGAACCTCATCCTCATCCCTCATCCTCTATCCTCATCCTTCCTCCTCATCCTCATTCTCTTGGCTTCCGCCCGCTACCCGTGAGCCGACGATCCTATCCTCATCACTCATTCTCTTCTGGCTGTCCGCGCTACCCGTTGAGTCGACGACCTCAATCTCTAACCATCATCTCTTTGGCTTCTCCGCCCCCTACCCATGAGCCGACGATCCCTCATCCCTCATCCTCACTCCATTGGCTTCCGCCGCTACCTGTTGGAAGCCAACGACCCCTCATCCTCATCCTCATCTCTTGGCTTTTGCGTGCCGACTCCCGTGAGTCGACGACCCTTATCCTCATCCTCATCTCTTTGGCTTTCGCGGGCGACCCGTGAGTCGACCGACCTCATCCTCATACCTCATCTCTTTGGCTTCCCCACCGCTACCCGTTTGAGCCGAACGACAACATCCTCTTCTCATCTCTTTAGGCTTTCGCGGCGACCCGTGAGTCGACGACCTCATCCTCATCCTTACCTCTTTGGCTTTTGCGGCGACCCGTGAGCCGACGACCTCATCGTCATCCTCATCTCTTTGGCTTTTGCAGCACCCCGTGAGCCGACGACCTCATCCTCATCCTCATCTCTTTGGCTTTCGCGGCGACCCGTGAGCCGACGACCTCATCCTCTACATCATCTCTGTGGCTTCTGAGGCTACCCGTGAAGCCGACGACCTCATCCTCATCCTTACCTCTTTGGCTTCTGCCGCTACCCGTGAGCCGACGACCTCATCCTCTACATCATCTGCACGCAGTGTCAATCAAGTCATCTGGGCTCACTCGAAAAAATTCCCGATTCTTCGGCTCTCCTCCTGACCTGGCCGAGAAAACAATGCAGTTCCTAGCTGCCCGTCAAGATTTCATTCAGCGTGGGTTCAAGTTCTGGTCTCTTGAGTGAAACAGGGTTTGGTCGGAATGGCGCTGCAACATATGGGTATGCCCCAAAAGGCCAACAGCTGAGAGTTCAACGCCGCTCTGCTCGATGCACCACACAGTCTGCTGTGGTCATTGCTGATGCCCAAGGGACGCTCTTTCGAGAACAACGAGTCGGTTCGGTGACCTCAGAAACGTTTGTCAAATTTCTCGATCGGCTCACGCTCCCTGTCAACTCTGTCATTCTTCTTGCATTTCACAAAACACAGGGTGTCGCTCGAGTAGCTTCTCAGCGAGGATGGCACCTGCTCTTTGTCCCTCCATACTCCCCATGGTTCAACCCAATTGAGGGTATTTTTTGATCGTCAAGTGAGCCTGGTACTCAGGGTGTTCGATTGACGAAGCCTTTGACAAGGTCACACCCCAGCACGCTGCAGCATTCTTCCAGCATGCCATGTCACTGGAAGGTGCTGGATAATGTGGAGTAGGTCATATAAGACCGAGGGAGCTGAAGAATTACGGCGGAAGCCCCGAGTATGGAGCCAGGCTCCTCTACAAGCTTAGCAGCACTAAAGAAACGGAAGCGTCCCGACGTTAGCCAGAAGTTCAAACAGCGTAAAGAGTTCAAGGAGACAGTGATCAAGTGCTCCCTCCGGAGTGGTCTGATCGGCTCTGGGGAACAGAAGGACAAGTTCGTTAAAGCTATTGAAGCATGGGTCGTCGCATTCTCTCATCGTGTCGTCCTTGGGACCCGAGCTCTCGGTCTCTTGGTTCGGTGCATCTTTGACAGTGTCCAAGACCTTCAAAGATTTGAGCTCGACATCGACATCACCGACCAGACCTTCCTGCGTCAATTGCTCCTGGGGACGAGCGGATGTCATAAGGCTGACCCTCGAATCACTAACCTCTTTCAAGCACACCCGGACCTCCTGTACGACGTCCACAACCGTCATGCGTCCGATCGAAACGTCTATTCAGATGCTGCGAGAGCGCTGAGCGTCAACATCAGCAACCACTTCAAGGTTAACCTGGTTAAGGTTGTCAAGAAGGCAGTCTACCAGTGTGCTCCAGGCACTCGAGATGAACACATCGAGATCCTCTTCCGCATCTGCGGGTGGAACCGCAAGCCGTCCAAGCCGTCCAAGCAGCCATCAACGAAGCCCCAGACGACACCGCAAGCGGTGTCGCTGACCGTGGAACAACTGGCCTTTGTGGCGACCTGTCGTGGCGTCCTGGGATTGGCGGATGGAAAGCAGATCGACAGCCGGTGGCTGAAGCTTAAAACAAATCTCCCCTACATGCTGAAGTTCTTCATGCACACCCTACGGTTATTGGAGACGCTGCCGAACGCTAAACTCATCAACATCCTCCCATTGTGCTGTCAGAAACGTCACTTCATCACCATTGACACAAGCAGCCTCCACGGTATCGCACGTGACGCTCACATCATCTCTCAAGGCTGCACCATGGATGCGTTCTGCAACCTCGGGACTTCCCATTGGGACAGCATGCTGATGACTCGCAAATTCCAGCCGCACGGGGGTCACTTCACCGGTACCGTGGACACTGACGGCGTCTCCATCTGCATCCACTACAAGCGGCCATGCAAGGAATCCTCAACATCGCCATCAGATGAACGGAGTGTCCAGCGGCCAACCCAGGAGGAGCTACAAGCACACCGCGTCATTGGGATCGACCCAGGTCGCACCAACATCCTTTTTGCAGCCGAAGTCTCCCCAAGTGGCTCCGTGAAGACGTGGCGCCTGACGCGATCACAGTACTACCGGGAGGCCGGGATCGTGGCTGCAAACCTCCAGACACAACGCTGGCATGCACAGAGCATCCGTAAGGAGCTGCAGGTGATGTCAACGGTGACGTCCAAGGGGAGCACCGTCGAACATTTCCTGGCATTCTTGGCGGTCGACCTCACAATGGGTGTGGCTATCTGGAACGAGCATCTAAAGCGACGGTGGGCACAGCAGCGGTTCCATCTCCATGGCGGCAAGAAGCGGGTTGTTGACAGGTTCTTTAATCAAATCGAAGGCGGGAGCGAACGTGGGCGACGACCGCCCGATCATGGTGGCGTATGGAGCAAGCAAGGTGGCACCAGGGGGTAAGGGCGAGGTCTCCGTACCGACGAGTTGCGTCTTCCGAGAGTGCTCCCGGCGGTATCCAACGCATCTCGTGGATGAGTTCCGGACGACCCGGGTCTATCACGCGGACGACAGCGTCATTCTGGAGAAGGTTGCGGTCAAGAAGTACAGGAGGAGTGGAGCACTGGAGACAGTCGCGGTTCGAGGCTTGCTATGGTGTCGTTCCACCAAGCAGTCAGGAGGCAAGTTCATCAACCGCGACTTGAACGGTGCCCTAAACATCCGGCGATGCCTGTTGCTACCGCAGCGCCCTGTGCTGATGGATCGTGGGAAGTGTCGAGGGGAGAGGTTGAACGATCGGATTGGTACGTTCCTCACGAAGTAAACGAACATGCATGCTGGGGGGTAGTGGCGTCTTGGGTGGAGCGCTACTGCGGAGGCGACGCATGTCCTGTGTCTTGAGAGATGTAGGCTGTCGCTGAGGAAGCAAAAAACAAGGCCCCAGCGTTGGATCCAGGTCTCGCGTCTGCTAGGGTGTACAGAGATGCAAGGGAGGCCTGATCTATACACACAGAAGTTGGATGCGGGTGATAATCTGAGGTGTCTCAGAATTCACTTTGCCGAGTGTAAGCCGAGCAAAGTCCATGACGTTCACATTGATGTTGGTGACACGGCCGCTTTCAAAAGTGAACCAGACGACTGGTGTCTGGTCGACGTAATTCAGCTCGTCAAACTCCTCGTCAATAACAATGAGATCCGTCAATGTCTCTGGCAACGCCGGCTCCAGTACTTGAATGAGCTTCGAATCGCTGAAGTCCACGAGCTCCAGCTTCCTCAAGCCCACGAACCGAGATAGTGTTGCTGATAGGATCCCGGGGGGACCCTGCACCAGATGGGAAGCCCCGCGGGCTGCACGACACCTGTTGGAGGCCGGCTGCCAGCTCTGGCGTCACGCCCGTCATGTAGTGCCAGCTCGGCAGCAACAAGTAGGCCAGCCCCGGCATGTTCGACAGCGCATGCGAGAGATGCGCCAGGTCCTCGGCATCCGGGCTCTCTTCCAGCATGCTCAAATCCATGGAACACATACGTGAGTGCGTGTTCGGGAATAGGTCCAGGAGTTCAACGAAGGCGCGGATCGGCGTCGAGGTCATCCTCGTCGGCCACTCAACGTCAACGACCGTGATCCGCGTCAAGTCAGGCCTCGGCAGCAGAGGCAGCGTCTCCATAGCTGTGAGCAGCGAGTCAACGCTGTCGAAGCCATTGAAGTCCATCTTCAGGCGCCAGCACCGCGGTTGTCGACCCGTTGGCAGCCGCTGCGGCATTGCCCCGTCTTGCAGCATTTCCGCGTAGCGAATTGTGGAGCTCAATTGCAGGCCGTCCACAAACTCTTGCAGCGCTGAGCACGCCATACGGGTGTTGCGCACGTCGGCTTTGTCCAGGCACACATAGATCGCCTGGTGCCCATCATCAGCCAAGATACGCAGCAAGTCACATAGGCTTATTGACATTGCTGGCTTGTCGTTTGCATAAGGGAATTAAGTCGACAGAGTACTATCGCGAGTGCTACCTTTAACCCCCCAGTACCCCCGTACAGTACCGTACGACAGGCAATCCTCACAGAAGATAGCCTTTCTCAACGTGTGCGACGCCTTGGAGCATGAAGGGGTGCGAACTATCCGACGACTCCAAGCGGTCCTTCATGGACGCGTTCGGTGCGGCGTTGAAGCGAGAGCTGCGCGTCGACGCCGGCGGCCGCTTCCTGACCGTCTTCCCCGACCTTCCGCAACGCGACGACGTCGGAGACGCTCGCTGACGTGCAACCTCATACCGGGCATCCTGCTGCACGGCGTGGGGCGGTTGTCGTGAGTCTTGTAGGGTCTGGGTCTAGATCTGACATTTGAAATGCGCATCAAGCAGCGTCCACATGGCGCGCATGTCGTCTGTGCTCAACTTCTGGGGGCATGTCCTCTGCGCGTTGTCGTGGTGGCTTGTGCGTTGAACGTCGTCCACAAACTCCTGGTACGGCTTCTTTGTCGCCGGGTGTATGCCAGTCGCAAAGTGTATCATTGACTCCAAAATTCTCCAAAACCCGACGGCATCGAGGATACTATTCGTAAACAGAAAGATCACGCCATACTTCTGTGAGGGATCTTCATGGTGCTTGCTGTGATGTTGATGTCCAACCAGGATGTGTGCTCGTTGCAGTGCCAAGATCAGGGGCGGGCACTCGCATTGCCGCATGTGCGTAAACTTATGTATGATGTTGGACACAGAACCGATGATGATGAGGGTCGCAACGAAGTACACGTTCCTCCAAACAAAGTTGGGGAACGCAACGTACAGCACGAAACATATGAGGGAGCTCAAAGGGAGCATGACTGCCATGTTGTGCAGGTGCGAGTATGTCACGATGTCCCTGGGGAAGTAGTGATGCATGTCATTATGCTTTGCGATGGATGAGATGAAGGGTATCTCTATGCAGTAGGAGAAGTACGTGTCCTCAAACCAATGGAAGGCTGCCACAAGGACGTCCCCCACGAGGAGACCCGCCAACACTTGAACCAGCGGGTGCATATCTTTTGGAACTGTCTTGGAAAAGGAAGGACGTTTCGTCATGCTTTGACCACTCACAAAAAGCAAGTCCCCTATCGCGCTCGTCACAAGTATAACCAATCCTCTGGGCATAAACTTCTGGCGCAACTGTAAGCACCAACACAATGCAACAGAAGAAGAGAGAGCACCTCGGTTACATCGTCTTCCTGAAGAAGGCTGATGCCCAGGTCTTGGGGCGTGACGATTGTGAAAGCCACGATGCGAGGATTTGAGGCTTTGCAGCTCGGCATGGGGTCTCTGCCACACACGTCTATACCCATGAGCCCCGGGGCTTCTCGATCAGGGGAAACTTGCCTGGGGAGGTCATTGCCCGCATTGTTGAGGATGAAGAAACCGATGCAGTTGCCGAGGACAAGTACGTCACCTACGATGGCATGCCCTGGTCAGCTTCGAGCATCCGCGCGTCCCCCACAGTAGACATTCCGGCGTCGGGGCCGGGATACAACCAGGTGGACGTGTTTGTGGTGGATTCAGGCATGTCCCTGCATCCGAAGCTGAACATTGTCGAAAGGCTCTCATTTGAGCCGGATCAGATTGTGGAAGACGTTGCCTTCGAAAAACCCAATGGACACGGCACGGCTGTGGCGTCTGCCCTGGGTGCCATGGTCAGCAGCACAAACGACGTGTGTGGAACAGCGTCTGGTGTTCGGATTCACTTGTACGGGAAAGCCACACTGTCAGGGACGCTGGCCGCGTTTCAGGCGGTGCGTAGCTACAAGAAACTGAAGACCGATAATCGAGTTGGAGTAAATTGCAGCTTTCATTCTTTGCTGATTGAAAACTCTGCTTCCGACAAGAAATACTTTGACGAGGTGACCAATATGCTGACTGAAGGAATCACAGTTGTCGCAGCAGCAGGAAACAACCCCTGGGGAGAATACCGGTATGTTTGGCCTGCTAATGTTCCAGGTGTGATAAGTGTAGGTGGCTACGACTCCAGCCATCAGTTCTACCCCGGCACACCTGGTGCCCATGTGGACATCCTGGCGCCTGCAGTCAACATTCCAGTGTATGATAAGTACGGCCAAGTTCAAAGTTGGGCTGGTACCTCGTTCGCTGCGCCCATAGTATCTGGCATTTGCGCGCACTTTTTGGCCAGGAACCCGTACTGGCAACCAATTCAAGTGTGGGAGCACCTGCTCCTTGCATCCAGGTCGGTGATGGGCACCGCGTTTGGGGCACCTCCTATTGGCGGCGTTCCCGCAGGCACCACCCACATGCCCGTGGTCATGCCAAAAGCAGGAACACTTTACAGGGGCGACTTCCTCAGGTCATCTGGTGGGGGCAAATATGGGCACACACTGTATTCCCCTGCGACGTCTACCTCTCAGCTGGGAGATTATCGCCTGGTGATGCAGGGTGATGCCAACGCCGTCGTCTACCGCAACTTGGACAATTTGGCTGTTTGGGCGACGAGTTTCACGGATGTGTGGGGCCAGAACCCTACGCTGAACCCTGGGCAGGGGCCATACCGGCTGATCTTTCAGTGGTCGGATGGGAACCTGGTGATGTACAACGATGTGGGCCAAGCTATCTGGGCAAACGGCATCTCATCTGGGCCTGTGATGACACAACTCACACGTGCAGGTACACTCAAGGTCTACAATGCGGCAGGCTCCCGAGCCTTCATGCACCCAGTTCCCGCGCCGCTTGTCACGCTGTCCTGGGATTGGGACTACGGGGGCACAAGCGCAAGTTTCTCATCTGACTCACCATTGCTGGGGTCTACCTGGAACGACAAGGCGTCCAGCATGAAACTTGGTCCGCGCACGCGGGTAACGCTCTACGAGCACGAAAACTATGGTGGCCAGGTGTGGACCGTAACGAACGACACCTTTGAGAACATGGGCGTCAGCCAGTTTCCAAGCTTCTGGAATGACTGCGTGTCAAGCATACGTGTCCAGAGCGTGTAGGTGGGAAACGAATCATTGACCTCCTTGTACCCGTGTACATAAAGGATGCCTCCGGGCCAAGAACTTGAACAAAATGTCCGTAATTGTTACCAATGAGGATGCTTGGGTCCAGCAGCTGGAGAAGATCGTGCATACGTTCATGCAAACAGGCATGCCGCCGCATAAGCGTAGCGCCATGAACCGGGCAGCTGGCTGGCTGTGCATGCCGGTCTTGTGTGGCCCTTGTATGTTCTGGTCATGTGTCATTCGTATGTTATGCTGCCCCGTTCAGTGCTACTCGAAAGGCCTTTCCGGTGCATGTACAAAGAACGGGTGCAACGAGGGCACGGATAGGTGTTGCAAGACATACGGCACCGAGGTGGCGGAATTTGAGAAGTTGGGTGCGGCCCCAAAATTGCTGAGCGACGATGGGCTCAAGAAGCGGGTTGTAGCAGTTCTGGACCAGCTGGACGATATTTTTGACAAAAAAAATGACCACCTCTATCACAGCGGTCACTACGCCCTTGCGGATGCGCTGTTTCGCGAAGAAATGCCGAGTTATGTGAGATTCTGTGTCGAGCGAATGCGCATGCGGCTCGTGAACGCGGTGTGATTTTCCATGTGATCGGTGCAGTTCTGTCATGGATGTGTGGAGAGTCGTGGGGGGGCTGGCATGGCCATCAGGAAATCCATGATTCCACGTCGTGTTACACTCTGTAGTGAATTTTGTTACACCTAAAAAGATGAGGAATACCAGGTTTTCGTCACAGGGTGTAGCAACATGTAACTCTCCAGACCGACGCTCGCTGGCGTCCCATGTGTACTCTCTATTGGGAAGCTTGCGGAAGACGGCCGCCATCCTCCAGGTGTTGCACTCCTCAATTCATCGTTGGCTCAGGACCCCCAGCCGCAAAGCCTACGATTCATCACATCGATTGCAACACGGCAAAGCTACTGCCATCACTGCCGCGCTCCCAGATTTAACCTCCATTTTTTCACAAACTTGTTCACTTCGGCAAGGCGACGCACGAGGCCTTGTGCGTCGGCCAGTGCTTGCGCTGGCACTCTGGGGAGCAGTAGTAGGTCGCCTCGCACCGCCCGCAGCACTGGCAGGCGTCCGCAGCCGGCACACTTGAACTCTTGCATCCGAAACTCCGTGGCCGCATTGTCCAGGTCGGCCAGGCTTTGCAGGTCCGAAGCGCTCTCGTCGGCCGCCAGAGCCACCGCGGCCGCCCAGACGGGGGCAAGCCAGCACGCAATGAGCGCGAAACGGGCCGTCGTGTTCATGACCCAGTGGGTCGCCTGGATCAGCAAGACCCGGGACACGATGCTTGTCGCCACGTCGTCTCTGGCGCCCCCCTGCGACCTCATGTCAATGAGGAGGTGCAGCACGAGCGGGCCCACGTGCAAGATGCAGCTCCGGTTCGGCGACCTCCGGCCCGCGGCAAAGAAGGCCCCGTGCGCCGCGTTGATCACAGCGACTTCTGGGCCATTCTCGTCGAGCCCCGCCTTGGTAGCCAGCGTGGCCAGGGACGTCCTCTTGGTGAACGTCGTCAGCCCGAGGATCTTAGCACGGACGTCTGGGCTCATGCTCATCGCCGCGGCTACCTCAGCGTCCTTGTGCAGCATCAGGTGGAACGTGTTGTTGACGCGCACTTGAGATTCGTAAAATGTCCTGGAAGAGGTCTGTGTGAACATGACTTGCAGCGGAACCCGAGGAGGTCTCCACCGAATGGTAGGGGTGAAATAGTCTGGGATCGTGGCAGGAGCGTGGCCCTCAAGCACCACGGCGATCAGAGGTTTGCGAGGGACGGTCTTGGTTGGCCAGCGTTCCGGAAGGAAGACCTGCCGAAGCCCGCAGTTTCGGGCATTGACGTTTAGCACCAGCGGTGTGAAAGGCTGCGCGATCTGCAGCGCCTCGCCAAGATGGAACCGTTTGCCTCCTTGCTTTCTGGGAGGTGAGCGCTCGGGGAGCAGTCGCAGAGCAATGAGGTTTGCGATAATGCTGCCGCGTCGATAGAGCTGCGAGCAGACATCGACGTAGTCGTCCAGACGCCGTTGAAAGTGTGGAGGCAGGTGCTTGATCCGCGGTTGCAGGTAGGCTGAAAAGACTCAAGGTTCTGTGGGCCACGTCTCTTCTTTTCATGATCGTTGAGGAGGCCATGGTAGATGGCTTGACCGAGGAGTTGAGATAAAGAGGCTCCGTCAGGGCACGGCACACCGGCGTCCTGGAGTCGCTGAGCAAGCTGCTCTTTGGTCAGGCGGCCAGCCCGCAGGCCGCGGGTCATACAATCCGCTCCTCAGTATTGTGAAGTTGTCTGCCTGAAGTGAAGCGCCTGACAGCCTTTTATATTGTTAGGTCTTTTACTTTTGCATGGGCAATGACTGGCGACGCGATGAGATGACCTCTAGGACATGGTGGAAGCTTCCACAAACCCTAGAAGGTGTGACAACCTTCGGGATAGACTGCGACACTTGCTGTAATACATTGTCGCCAAAGTCATGGGAATATCAAGCATGGTAGAAAGCCTTCTTGAGGATCCCAAACACCAGTTCAATGGGATTGTATTCTGGCGAGTATGGAGGCATGAAGAGGAGGTGGTACCCCTTGAGGATCGCAATTTCTCGGACGCTGGAGGATCGATGAAACATAGCATTGTCTAAAAGCACGGTGGTTCCTGGTGGATAGGGCATATTGTTGATGAACTCAGAGAAGATGGTAGCGTCCACTGGTCGGGAAACCAATTGCGAATGGGAATCTCCCTGTTGATGGACGGCCATGAGTAGATTGATGCGGCGACGATCCTTACACGGTGGCGCCTCAACAATAGCTTGGGTACCCGCCAGGGAATACCCGTAGACAGGCCGACAACGCTGGTCGAACCCTGATTCATCCACCAACACGAGTGTTCCAGACGAGAATGCTGTCTGGAAAGCGACAAAGAAATCGTCACACTGCACAGGGTCCTCTCTACGGGATCTTCCACGACTGCGCGTCCTTTTCCAAGTATACCCCAGTCGCCGAATGATGCAATGCGCAAGCTGCCGCGAGATGCGAAGATGCATTGTATCCTGAACATGGTGGACGACTGACAGTGACGAACAGCATGTCCGAGTGCGCATGAAGACTGAGACGACATCTAGGAGCACCGGAGTGATGATGCTCTTCACCTGCCCCCTTGACGTTGGATCCAGTTGTTGCCGCCATCTGCAGACTGATGCAATGCTGACACCACAAGCAGCTGCAGTTCGCCTCATGCTTTGCAGGTAAGAGTAGACACGCAAGACAGTCTCCCAAACCTTAACAGGATGCATGGGGTCCTCTTCTTGAACTGCTACTAGAAATAGGTGTTACATTATTGTTTGGAAGGACTGTATCACACATTTATCATCGTGTGCAGATTGGATTACCTGTCCATGTTACATTCATAGTTTCTCACAGATTCTCATTGCACCGCGATTGGATTTCTGAGAGACTTGACGACCGCGTGACCTTAACTTTTAACCCGACGAGGTGACGATGGGGCTGACGCTCTTGTAGGGATGGCCGGCAGCGAGCTGCGCACCGCTGTACCGGTTGTTCCAGGCCAGGTACCCCTCCAGCTTCTGGCAGTCCGTCGTTGAGAGCGCGGATTGGGCGACGACGATCTCCGCGACGCCGCCTGCAAACGACTCGGGTACTGGTAATCTGGAACCCATGCCGACCGTGCTAAGGATTGTGGCCGCTTGCAAGTTGCAACCCGTGCCCACGAGCGTCCTGTTGACGTAGACGCTGTGCGCGCCCACAGTCCCGTTGGTCAACCCCGATATGACAACGACCATGGGGTCATTGTCAATGTAATTATAGGAGAAGAATGTGTTAGACGCGCTGATGCTCATGAGCAGGACGCGGTTGTTGGCCATGAGTGCAAAGGCCGACGAGTCAAAGATGTACTGCCAACCGGCCTTGAAGTTCATGTAGCAGTTGAACCCGACAGTGTATGCGGAATCTGAGGAGCCAGCGTCAAACGTCAGAATCTGCTGCGAGCTGCCCGTGTTGCGGAAGGTCACAACCGGGGCCTTCGGGAACACTGCATTAGACCTGATGGGGTCAAAGCCGGGGCCGTTGGAAGGCGTCACCCCCATGTTGTTCCCGGACTGGTCCGTCCATGTGACCAGATTGCCGCCGGCGGCGGTGGCGTTGGAGGTCGTCTCGAACCAGCGCAGCGTGCCCGGCAGGGTCAGCGGCGACCAGGTGAACGTGTCCTGTTGTTTTGTGACCGCCTGACCGCGCGTCCGGGCGAGGCTGATCGCGCCTGTCCTTGGGACGGTCGTCATCTGCCAGTAGCTCTCCGTCAGGTCAGTCAGCGGGTCTTGGGCCGTCAAATCCATGGTGTACCTGGCGCGAAAGGCGGCCTGGTTGCAGTGCGAGTAGGCGTACGTGTTCTGGAAGAAGGGGGCGTTCTGTGTGAGCAAGAGGGGCGCCCACCCGGAATTGTTCGAGTTGTACTGGGAGGGCACTTCGTTGCTCAACGGCGCCGTGATCGCGCCAAAGGTCTTGCCTTCATGGTAGGTCAAGTCCGTGGCGTAGTATGGTACGTTCGAAGAGAGGTTCCACATGGGCAGCCAGGTGCTCAGGTTTGACCTCTGTTGAACCGGTGTCGTGCCGGACAACATGGGAGCAATACACGCATAGCCTTGGCTTGCATAACCGACTTCCGAGTTCGAGGAGTAATTCGAGGCCGCAAAGTACGTATTGACGAAGCGCGGCGCAGTAGTCGAGAGGTAGCCCCGCGTGCCGTGGCGTGCTGCTTTCAGTGTACTGTTCCAAATGTAATGCCCTATTTGACCGGCGTCCGAGGGCAGGACCTCGACCCAGCCCGTGCCCGTCGTGTTGCTGGCGGCCGGCGGCGTCAAACCCGGTGCAGACTGCGCGTAGAAGACCTTCCTGTTGTTGCTGAATGAAAAGGACGCGATTGAATTGGGGTCCGTCGACCGCCACTGCGGCACCCAGCCCTCGCCCGTATTATTTGCGGGCTGGACGTTGCTATTGGCCGCGCCGGCAATGTTGCTCCCAGTGAGTGCGTAGAAGTAATTGGAGAGTCCCGGGACGTAGACGGTCTCGTTGCTCAAATGGTCTAGATTGGGAATGTTGCTCTGGACGGACTTGTGCAGACGGACCCAGCCCTGACCGTAGTTTGAGTTCGGGCCGACGGGCGCGTTGGACGTCCCGGGAGTCGCCGCGATGTACAGGATGTTGCTGTCCTGGAGAGAGCGGAGGAGCGCGTTCTGCGGGTGCGGCAGGCCCGCCCTGCCCTGGGCAGTGAACAGGGATGTATCCGTGACGGTGACCTTGATGTTGGACCCGCTCTGCACCGCGTTCTGGATGGCGCGGTAGACGGTGCCATTGTGGACGAGATAGATATTGGCCATGAAGGGAGTGTACTCGTGGGTCGTCGGCTTCCAGATGGGCAGCCAGCTCGTCGGTGTCGTCGGCGTGGAGTACTCAAAGCCGTTGCCGGGAGGTGCGACATTGCTCGGGGTCGCATTCGATGCCAACATGTAACCGCTGCCGTTGTTAAAGACAATGTCGCATTGGTTGTACACCGTCTGGTTGCTCCAGGTGCTGTAGTAGTTTGCGCCGCCCCCAGACTCGGCCGTCTTTTGCACGATGAACATGCCAAGGTCAGCCCGGCGGAAGAGCTTGTTATCGACGAGGCCGGTGCGGTCATCGCCGCGGGGGAAGGTCTTGACCCAGCCGCCGCGGAAGGCGCCATTCGTCGCGAGGATGTTGCTGGGCGCGATCGAGTTGCTATCCGTTGGCCAGAACGGCGCCACGAGCGTGTACGCGCGCTTCGTCAATGGCAAGTAAGTGACATCATATGGCGCCCAGATCCGGTTTGATGACCACGCGGGGAAGCCCTTGATCACGATGTTGCGGAGAAAACAACTGTGTGTTGCACCGGCGCCTTGCCAGCAGTGGAAGCCAAAGTACGCATTCGAACACGTCCCATGGTGCGAGTCTCTCAAGTGAGGGACCTCGTCAACGTAATTGCGGTAAACTTTGACGCCGTTGAACGTAGCAGTAATAATGCCAAAGTTGTAATCCAGCGTGTACGACTGCCACGCGCCATCGCTGAACCGGTACTGATTGCTGGACGTGGGCCAGACGTTACACTGGGAGAGGCCCACGCCCCTGACCGTGTACTGGTTGTAGAAGCCAAAGCTGGTCTTCAACCCAGTCGTGGAGCCTGTCGATGAGGTCACGATGTAGTCTGTGCCCTCACCATTGGTGGGCAGGCCGTCGCGTGCCCAGGTGAAGGCCATGAAGTCGCCGTTGCCGGTGATGAGCGCATCCCAGGACACGCTGAACCGGGGGCCCAGAGCACCCGACCACAACATGTACGAGTCCTGGTTGGACCGTGTGCTTGACTGGAGCTGGATGTTCGAGGTCATATTGATGACGGGCGCGATCGCGGCGGAGGCGCCAGCCGGCCGGAACGTCAGGAAGCTGGGCGGCGTCGCGTTGCACTCGGCGAGCGTGGGCGAGAATGTAAAGATTGTATTATAATTGTTCGACGACATTTGCGTGGTGCAGCTTGAGCTTTTTTAAATGGGGGGCAGACATTTGCGCTGCGCCGCAATTTCTAAATGTCGTCGATGCGTACGGTAGTCAGAAGATGTTACACTCGGCAAAGTGAATTGTGAGACACCTCAGACACCTCAGAACTCAACATCAACCAGACGTCGGCAAACACCCGCATTCAATGAGCGCATTTCGTCTGGAATCGGTTGAGAGGACCCGCAGGACCCGCAGCTTTCCGTCGAGTTTGCCGATCGCTGATACACACAGAAGTTGGAAGTAGTTGCCGAGTGTACTCCCGACTTCTATGTCAGCTGCTTTGAGCAGAGGTTCAAGATCAACACCAGGCACCAGGCTCTCCCGACACGCCGCAACAGGTAAAAGGGCAACCTGGTCTGCAGTGACTGCTGCAGGAGACTTGAGAGTTGCGGATTTAGGGGTCTTGAAGTCTGCCCTTCCCGATTGGGGTGTTTCATTTTCTCGAAAAACTGAATTGCGTAGGCCAGCCACGCAAGAGGCTCATCAAAATCGAGCGAACTCATCATCGACAAGAGCAAGAGCATCATCAATATTGTCGACTTGACTTAACCTACAAACATGCACAGCGGCCCCGGCAAGTCCGTTCATGGCAATGGCAGCCTCGAGTACAAGGGCCTCTTCAAGAACGGCGTCCGCCACGGCCGCGGCACCTCCTACTACGACAATGGTCAAGTCGAGTACGACGACGTCACATTCAAGGACGGTGTCGTCCATGGCTGCTGCGGGACCTGGTACTCGGCGGACGGCCTCTGGCGGTACTCGGGAGAATTCCGGCTGGGCGAACGGCACGGCTACGGATACCTGGAGTACCTTCAGGTAGCAGACTGGGTCATTCTCTACGATGGGAGCTGGGCCCAGGGCCTACGGGACGGCGAGGGCATGCAGTACTATCCTGTCAAACCTGTCAAACCTGTCAAACCTGTCAAACCTGTCAAACCTGTCAAACCTGTCAAACCTGTCAAGTCAAGCCAAGTCCTAGAAGACAAGGTGGTCGAGTACCAGGGTACCTGGCACATGGGCAAGCGGCACGGGCGGGGCGAGTCCTATGACGCGGACGGTCGCCCGGTGTTTGAGGGCCTCTGGTCCGATGATAGGTTCGGCAGCCACGGCATCCTGTACAACTGGCCTGCCGGCAGCGAGGTCGACTGTTACGAGGGCGATCTCCGCGACGGAGTGCCCCACGGCTATGGCATCATGTGCTATGAGCAGGGCAGCATGTACGAGGGCGACTTCCTGGACGGTCAGCGGCATGGCTTCGGCCGGTTCACCCGAAAGGTTGACGGCCGGCGGCGGCTGACGTACGAGGGTGACTGGGTCAACGACGAGCACCACGGCTATGGCACGTCCTATTGTTATCTAGACTCCAAGGGCATCAAGTACCAGGGCTTCTGGGCACGTGGCGTGCCCCACGGCTATGGCACGTCGTATCTCCCTGCTGCCCCTCAAAAGAAGGTCAAAGGTACGAAAGCGGAGAAGGAGAAGGGGCCGGTCGATTACCAGGGCTTCTGGGCCGATGGCAAGCCGGTGGACTCTCGAGGCAAGAAGCGCATGGGCGAGGAAGTCTTTGAGGACTTTTCAACTGTTCAAGAACTGTTCAAGAGGGCCTGCATCGTCACGGACACGGACACGGTCACGATCATGATTGAGGTCATGTCATAGTCATTGTCAAGAATGCTGACGATGAGATGATGACTACATGTTCTTTTCGTGTGACATAAAGGCCCTTGCCGAAGCCACCAACGGCGGCGCCAACATGTTGCACATTACGGGCTGCGCGTCCCCCGTTCAACAAGGCCATGAGGTCAAGACGCCCCCGAGCCCGCAACAAATCGCGGATGAGCTCGAACGCCTGCGCGCCGCCGAGCAGCGCCTGCAGCGTGCCGCCCTTGCCGCCCTCCGCGCCTCCCGACGAGTCAATGCTCATGTCAACACTGGCCATGAGGTCGCCATGAGGTCGCCATGAGGTCGCCATGAGCGAGATCTTGACTGGTAAAGATCCGGAGCCAACTACGACATCTTTGAGCGGGTCATGCGGTGCTCACCGGCGGCGCAGCTGACCATATCCAAGGCGGATCGAGGAGTTCATTGACAGGGAGGACCGATGGGGCCCGGCGTCATGGTCGTGTTCGAGATGCCCAGCCTCTCCAGGGACTTCAAGCTGAGGTTTTTTTTCGCCCAATCGTGTGGTCTCGCGGAGTCTCTGTACCTTGACATCTGAGGACCTAATCATCCTCGCTGAACTCGTCGAAGGCGCGCCTGCTCAAGCTGGACACGATGGAGCTCTCGCACTTTTACAAGCAAATTGAACAAAATGTAACAACAATGTAACAAAAATTTAATAAAAAGTGTCAAGGCGTGTCAAGGCGTGTCAAGACCGGTGGAGCAGCGCGCTGGCCTTTGTGCCCAGCAGGGTCATCGCGGCGGACCGGGAGAAGTTCATGCGCAGGTTGAGCCGCACATTCGCGGTCAACTTGGCGTGTTCATCGGAGGCTCCGGAAGAGAGAGCGCGGGAAGCGACAGCGGCAGCGGTTGCGATCGCGTCCTGGAGAATCTCTGGAGAGTCCCCGTCGGTATTGATTGGTGGTATCCTAGTCCCGTAGTACGCGGACTCAATGGCGCGCAGCATGAAGGTGCCTAGGGCGCGCACGACCTCGCGGTTGAACTGAGTGACATCCTCGAAATACGGCGTGATCTTGTCATGGAGGACTTCATACCTCTGTACAAAGACCTCTGCCGCTTCGTGGCGGACCCAGTCGTCCGCGAGGGAAGAAGCCTGGCAGGCGACCGCGAGCTGCCAGAGCTCGTCCTTGGCTTTTGCCATGCAACGGCTGATGCTGGGCATGTCTTTTGCTTGTGGAGTCGTCGGGTCTTTAGAGTCGGGTCTTCAGAGTCGGGTCTTCAAAGAAAGCGAGAAGATGCGCCCATCACTTTTTTGATGTTTTGGTCGACGATAGAAGTTTTTGAAGTAATGGTACACGTACACGCGTACCCCTCGCCAGACACACGCAACCACTGGAATCCATTGCCAATTCTGCAAGACGGTCTTCCAGCATGGCTCCGGCCTCCGCCGACACAAAAAAGACATGTCGCTCCCAACCAGCCATGACCCCAGGAGGAACGTCAACCGATGCCATGGCAGGCCTGCAGCAGCAGAAGCCGACCTCAAGCTTCATGTCCAGGGAACAACCATTCAGGTCAATCAGACAATTAATGCTACCGTCATCATCAATAACTTTGGCAGTGAAGACACGTCCTACATCGACAAGGATAACCTCCACACGCTGCTGCTGCGTCGCACAGATGGCGTGGTCTTGCTCATTAAGCACATGTATTTTAATCATGACCATCCCCAGAATTGGACCGTGTGGCTCCGCTCTCTCAAACAACACCTTGCTGAGATCCTCTGCATTGATGAGGAGTACAGGCTCATCAATCAAAGATCGCAACAGCCCAAATTACCCCCCTCGCGTGAACGTCCTCAATCAATGAGCAAAAAGTCATTCGTGAGGTTGAGGTCAATCAGTGTGAAGCGATCTGCTTAGATCAAGCAGGTCCCAAAGGTTTACCTCCGTCTCATGACGGCCAGCCCAGGTCCCAAACGGGTCGGTCGCGTCTTCCTCCTCAAGGTTTAATGCGTTCACGAAATCGTCCATGGCATCGCTGGCCCATTCGAAATCCGGGTGCTTCTTGGTCAGGCCCAGGTCCACCCGCGCATGGATTGTCGAGCCGCTCAGGAAGACGAGCTTGGCCAGCTTCGTGGTCGCATCGGTCCGGTCCGGGTAGATCTTCACCAGGCCGGTGTATGTCCTGAAGCCGTTCTGAACGGAATCGCTGGTCAAGTGGATGAGGACGTGCATGACGTTGGAAGCCATTTTGACTTGTCTCAACTCAAGCTGTATTTAGTAGGGTAGCGAGTTTAGTGGGAGACGATATCCTTTCAATTTTTTGGTCGACATTCCTTAGGCGACATCGCGACCTTGGCAGTACGACAAGTGTGGATCTTGGAAGCTGACACAGAGGGGAGAGGACCGGGCCAATGGCAATTAAGCTCTTCTCTAAGTCTAGTTTAGCTTTGAAATAGGGATGAAGAAGAAATGATGGTCCTCAGCGTCATGCTGCCGATCGTGGGCGTCAACATTGCGGCCGTGCTCATCGTCGGCACCGCGGTCGCAATGGGCAACTCGGGAAACTCTTCCTCTGGGAGATCGCCGCCCGGGTCACTCGCAAATGGAACCAAACCTCCTCCTCTACCAGCATCATTACCAGCATCACATCCTGCAGCATCTCCTGCCTCATCATCAGGAGCATCATCGGCTGCTGCCTCATCAGGAGCATCGTCTGCTACTGCTTCTCCATCGTCATCTCCTGCTTCATCAGGAGCATCGACGACGTCATCGGCTGCTACAACAGGTGAACCTCCCTCATCGGCGACGGTCGCAACCTCCGCAGAGCCTTTGTCGGACGGTTCCTCATACACTTTCGATAGCCTGGAATCGCTCCGCGACAAAACGTTTGCTGGTATCAAGGAACTAGATAACGTACAGGTACTGCCAGGTGGCTCGCCAAAGGTTTCCAAGTCATTTGAGAACCAGTACCATGCTTTTAAGACTCACCGCACATACAACTGGTGCATGGCTCGCTACCATGAACGCGTCGAGCAGTACTGCCAACAAGTGGGTGGCCCCGCTAGGTGGCAAGCCTACCAGAGCACCTACGATTGGTACGTTGATCACGCGCCCGCGTTGGTCGACTTGGAGGAATCCGTCAATATCACGTTCATACAGGACTATGACTTCATCATGATGGAACAGGGCACATCATCCGCCGCATCATGTTGGTACTACGTCATCACAAAGGTGTTGCCCGGCGATAGTGGCAACGAGGTGCTGGGCGAATTGCAGAAGCTGATCTCCCTGCTATCAGACCTGGAAGAAGCCTTAATTGCCCAAGGCAGCTCAGACAAGCATCGCACTGTTTGGGAGGCGTACGCCCAGCTGCGCGCTGTTTTCCTTGTTACGTTGCTGGCCAGAGAGCCGCCTCTGCCTCCCGACGTGCAGACGTACAAGCCATGGTTTGAAGCCAACTTTACATAAGCAAGCGTGAACCAATTCGTCCAAAAATTGATCTGTTGGGGGGGGCCATGAGAATCGTGCTATATCATCTGTGTAACAACTCTCTCTCACAACTCTCAATTTGCTACCTCAACTTCTCTGCAACCATGTCGACCACCGTGACTCTCGTCAAGGCGGCCGCCCAGACGCAGATCAAGTCTGAGCCCGCCGCGCAGCCCGCTGCCGGTGTGTTCAACTTTGGCCTGAAGAACAAGGACGCCAAGGCGACGATCATCGCATCGACGACCACGGTGGATAAGAAGGGTGAGCAGATGGTTAAGAAGGGTGCGGCCCTGCTCATCAAGGGCAGCATCAACATTACCAATGGAGCTGCTTGCCTGTCTCCTGAGGAGATGGCGAAGGCTGCGACCAGCAAGGAGGCGGCCAGTGAGGCCGAGATCCGGGCTCACCTTCGGATCATGAACGCAAGGCGTGTGCAGGAGAAGTTCATTGAGCATACTTCTGCAGTCGCCTCGCAAAAGGTGACCGCCACCATCAACCGTCTGTCGGTGAAGAAGGAGTAGGGCTCGTGAGAGCTTGCTCCGCCTTTTTTGGGTCGGTCGTAGTGGTCGTAGTCAGAGTCAGTGACGATGAAGGTCCGCACATAAAAACGACATGTCAGAAGTTCTTGTCATGTTATGACACCATGCGCGTGCCGGGGCCGATTGTCACTTTTGTCACGCGTCCGGTCGGGCCGCTGACGCTCGCGGCCTGCTCCCACGGCTTCTGCGCGGTCGACACGACCGGCCGCGACTCCTCGAGCCTGGACATCCAGGCAGAGCCCACGATTGCGGTCGACGGCGGCGACGTTGATGCCGCGGCGTATGACCCGTTTACGCAGGGCGTCGTCTGGGTCCAGGGCCGCGGCATATTTTACGCCCGCGACGGCGTCTGCAAGGGCGCGCGCATCGGCACGCTGCCACGGGAGCTCTGGCCCATCCGGTCCATGCACGCAAACGCCCGCGGCGGCGTCGTCGTCCTCTCCGCCTCCGGCGCCGTCGCGCTCCTGCTGCTGCCCGCTGTCAGCGGCCGCGACTTCTCGGAGCCGCGCATCCTCGTCAACTCCTCGGCCACCGCCGTCGCCGTCGACGCGGCGCGGGGTCTCATCTTTGTCGCCTTCAAGGACCGCACCGTCCGACTCCTCTCAATCGAGGTCACGGGCGAGGTGCAGAGAGTCCCGGTCCTCCAGCGCGAGAGCTTACGCCTGCAGCAAAAAGCGCTGGGCGAGATCGTCGCGATGGCCGTCGACCCGGGGACGCGGGTCCTGTACCTCGTCAACGACGTGGGCCCAGCTGGCACAGACTTCGGTCACAGCTATGATGACGACGACGTTGACCATGACGCCGAAGAGGGCGAGGTGCTGCATGGCCATGTCCATGTCAACGGTCAAGGTCACGGCCAAGGTCACGGTCAAGGCCAAGATGAAGATGTCCACGATGTTGACAATGAAGATGTCGACGATGTCAACGATGGAGATGAGGTCCGAGTCCACGACGTCGACCGTGCTCTTGACAACGCGCGGGTACTCTTAAGTCCGGAGCCGGCCGGCTCGGACATGGCCGCGCGAGTCGCCGCCGTGCTGCAGGCGCTGCCCCGCCACATCGTCAAGGGCTTCAACGCTGTCTGTGACGTCGTCCATCTGACCCATCTCTCCCGAGTCAGGCCCCGGTCCAGGGTCTGGCGCCTCGAGCCCGACCAGCGCCTTGAGCTCGTCTGGGAGGTGCCCTTTGGCGCGGACGCTGCCGCCTTCATGCCCTGTCCGTCCGTGCCGTCGCTTCAACTCCTGGCCGTGCGCGACGGCCTAACCGGCGACTGGGACGTCGCTGAGATGGCGGCGACGACGCCGCCAGGCACTTGTCAGACGTGCGCGCCCTACGTGCGCCCCCTGGCCGCCGACTTCCGACGGCGCGGATGTGACCCTCGTGGTCGGGCCGGATGAGAAGGAGTTCCGCGCGCACCGCGCCGTCCTGCTCGCGCGCTGCGCCTTCTTCCGCCCCTTCCTCCTGGGCGGGTTCTACGTCCGCGTCGAGCGAGAGTCGAGCATGCGCATCAGGCTACCCGGCGACACGCCGGTCATCTTCGAGCGCATCCTGGAGCACCTGTACTCTGGCAGCGCCCAACACGTGCCTTGGAGCGACCTCCTCGAGACGGCCGCCGCCGCCGACCGCTTCATGCTCTTTGAGTTCCGCAATGCGCTGCTCGCACGCGCGACCGCCGCGATGACGCCGGGGACCTTTGTCCAGATGCTCGCCGCCATGCGCCGCCTGGCCGCGCCGCCGCCCGAGGAGCTCATGCGCGCCGCGCTGCGGTACTACGTCGACAACCAGGAGCCCATCCTCCGCGACCACGAGGCCTCCGTTGGCGCGCTCATTGCGCAGGAGCCCGGCCTGGTCCTCGAGCTGCTCGGCGCGGTGGCTTCTGGGTCTGCGTCCGGGTCTGCAGGACCCCAGACGCGACCTCACAAGCGCCGGCGCCACCTGGAGGCCTAGGGAACGAAGGACAGATGGAAATTTGCGGGCAGACAGGGATGTGGAAAGTCAGGGCAGAGTTCAGGATTGATGAATTGATGTCTAGAATGTCTAGAATGTCTAGCGCCGTCAAAGAGGACGCAGACGTGCAGGACCTCTTGGAGCAACTGAACATGGCTGATGATGACGACAACCACGATTTTGTAAGATGTAAGATACCGGTCGATGTCCGCTTTGGGTCCGCTTTGGTCCGACATGTGGAGTCCGACGTCGTGGTCACCGAAGAGACGACACTCCGAGAGCTGCGCGCCATGGTCATGGCCCTGACCCATGTCAGTGTCGACAAGATGGCTTTTCTCCAAATGGCGATCGTGTTCGGCACAGTGCCGCCCCAGGAGGTCCCCCTCTTTGGCGCCGACTTTGACGACTGGATGCTCGCCGATTACATAGACGCGATCACGGGTGACGCCTTTGACCTCAACGACATTGCCTGCATCCGCGTGGAGTAAATGCTGAACGATCACGATCATGAACCTAGGCCTCAATGCCCCGGCAGTGGTAGGACCCCACAAAGAACGTCACGAGGCTAAATTCAGAACCAAACTCCAGGTACGCCCGGATCAAGTAGTGCAGGAGGCCCGCGCTGATCGTGACAATGATGAGGACGGATAGGAGACTCCTGAGATAAACAATCCTCTTCTGTAGGAGGTCATTCTCGCGGCCTCGCAAGTCTTCGTTGCGGTAGACATCCAGGAACTGGTCGATGACCAAGAGGATCAACATGGGGAGGAAAAAGATGAGCTTTGCCTTGGTCGTCACCAGGTACAGCCCGTAAATGAGCAGCGTCGTCTTGATGTGGTCGAGGAAGCATCTTTTGTTCTTTTCCTCTTCTTTCTCTCCTTCTGGCTCTTGGCTCTTCTTCTCAGGGTCGGCCTCTTTTTCATCTTGTTCTCCGGGTTGACCGGTATTGACCAGCGTGATCACAAAAAAGACCGAGAGCACCGCCACGACGTGCTTGGCCAGGATGGAGTTTGTCAGCAGGCGCTGCAGGTTGCACGAGAAGAACTTGTCAAAGTACGGCGCAACCATGATGACGTAAAAGACCATGAGCGCATTCTTGTAGTCCATTGCCGATCCGCGACGGTTCTATATGACTATGTGAGATATGAAGTGCGCGCGTCTGTCAATGCCAGTGAAGTACAATGTCCATTGTCAAAGACGGGTTGGACGCACAGCAAGATGTCCACGACCTCGACGTCAAAGTCAAACTGTCGTTCAAGTCGACGCCACTTCATGACCATCCATCGGGGGTGGCCAGGGGCGATGTCTGGCTGCTCGCCATGCAGCGCTTTGGTGGCAGTCCCTACTTTGACAGCCTGGACGGGCACAGCAAGGTCGTCGTCGCTGAGGCGTGCCTGACAGAGGCGTTCCCTCTGGAGTTCCTGCACCCATTTGCCGAGGCGCTGTCGCCGTCAGACCGCAACGCATTATTGTCTGTGTACGTGTGGCGCGGGCGGCTCTGGCTCCAGGCTCACCGGGAGCGCTTTGCGTAGGACCCTGCGGCGCTCCTGAAGTTCATGGAGAGCCACCACGGCTGGAACACGCAGGTGCACTGCGCCCTGAGGCAGTGGTGGAACCGTGAGCGGCAGAGGATGCGCGTGCCCATGGAGAAGGCCATGCACATGCTGCTGGGCATCCTTCAATTCGAGCAGCACGACGGCAGCATGACGTGCACGGACATCATGACCCAGTTTGTCATGTCTGGCTCAAACTCAACTTGAAAAATGTAGCGGGTAGCTTTTTGCCAAGGCGCTGCAGGTCGCACGAGAAGAACTTGTCAAAGTACGGCGCGGCCATAATGACGTTGCTAGGGTGCACAGAGATGCGAGGGTGGCCCGATCTATACACACAGAAGTTGGATGCTGGTAGTTCTGAGGTGTCTCAGAAGAGACTTTGCCGAGTGTACCCTGGGACGCGTCAAGGATTTGGAAATATGGAAGAGGTTGAATAGAACACAACAACAAAATGAAAGGAAATGAAATGCACGGGGCATTGCTGGAGCTCTTCACCAACACCAGGGGTCAGGGCGTGCCTCGCGCAACGCTATGGGGCCCAAAACGCACCAAACACTCACACTACACCAACTCGACTCATGCAACTGTGACGCTTGACGGCGGAACGGGCGACACGCTGGACATCCGGGTGCCAAGAAACGGGGACTTGCTCGGAAACGCATGGTACGAAGTGTTGCTCGACAGCGTGCCAGAACTGAGCAGTGTTTATGATGCCATCGAGGCCGTCACGCTCGAGGTAGGGGGTCAGGTGATAGAACGGTACTCGGGACAGGCGCTCAGGATCATGGCATTGTTCGACCTGCTTGCAGTACCATGCGTACAGGGTTGCACAGTCGTCTTCCCGCTGAGACTCTGCATTGGTCAAGACTCGCATCTGTATCTACCCCTGATATGCCTTGCATTCCATGACGTCTGGATCAGGATCAAGCTCGCAAGCGGCATCAAGCCTATCCAGCAGCGGGTGCACCTGATGTACATCATACTGGACACCGACGAACGCCGACAGCTGTGTTGCGGCATGAACAAAACGCCGCATAGGTTTCGCATCACCCAGAAAGAAATATTGCATGTGAACGTGCATGCACCCAAGACAGACGTGGTGAAGATTCCCTTGACCACAGACAGGACTGTGCGAGACCTCGTAGTGCTCATCAAGCCCAAGCAGGACAAAGACATGGACCCCATGATAGACATGAAGTTGTCAATCCGGAGGAAGAGCGATGTAGTCTGGGTGGACCTACAAGGTGCACTCCCTGGTGTCATGACTTGCCATGTGATCCCAAAGCACTTTTACGGAGTCCTGAACAATACAGAGTTTGCCTACTTCATGCCATTCGACCACACACCGACACGCGTTCATGACACCGGCAGCATCAACCTGCACATGCTGGACAGAGAGCTGGTCATGAGGTTGCTGCCAGGTGACTACGAGGTTCACTTGCTGTTGAGATGTCTGAACACCCTCAAAGTGACGCAGGGCATGGCTGCGCTACTGGGCATGTCTACAGACCCTGACATGTCGGAAGAGGAAGAGGACGAGTGACATGGCTTGGGCTTGGGCTTGGGACCGGACAAAAAAATGCGGGGTTTGAGGCCGCATGACTTTTAGGGTGCTAGGAAATTACAGTATGACAGTCAACAGAAGGCGAGCAAGAGCATGGTGGGGCGCGTCAGGATGTCCAGTGCAAAGTCTAGGGTGTGGCCCGCATCGTTCAGGGCCTGCTTGGCCGGGCTGGCGGTATTCGGACCCGTTGCGATCCTCAGACCCGTGCACAGCTCGAGGGCAACCGCGTAGCTGTGCCGGATGGCGTTGCTGCACAGAAGGGCCTTGACGCCGTTAAGCGCCGCGCCGGGGTACAGCATCATTCCCGGCGGGTTAGATGCTGACTTGGCAAAGCGGTGTCCACTGGCGTCATTGAACGGATCGGCGGCGTTGCCAGATAGCGAGACGCAGGCCACCTGGGGCTGGTGGGTATGGAACTTGAATGGTTGTGCAGTCACGTCCAACGCCTTGGGGCCAATCTTGGAGGCCAGGGCAGACATGCGGGACGTCATGGGGTCATGGTCGTAGCGGCTGCATGTCTGCCGGCATAGTGTCTCGCGCAAAGCCGGCGTGTTGCGCAGCAGGAGCAGTCCGCCGCAAATGTCAAGAACATGGAGTGCAGTTCTTGAGCGTCACCGAACACTACACTGGGTCCAGCCCAGCCGACTTTTTTGCCCTCTGATATAAGCAACATCCGCCATCGAGAAGCAACAATCTTGATGGCAGCTAGCGGTGACCAGCACCCAATGGGGATCTTTCTCGAGTCCCTCTGCACTCCAGACTGCCTGGAGCGTGTCCTTGTCAAGTATGGCACAGACAAGGAGCAATACAAGCAGAAAGTGTGGCGCAACATTGTCATCAGGCATCAGCACTGGCTTGACCGCGTTGTCAATGCAGAGACCTGCCAATTGATTGACATCATCCCAGAGGACATTCAGCGCATCGAGAGTGAGCTGGTGCTGGCAAGGGAGTATGGGCAACTCATGGGGTACAGGCTGGCTGAGTGATGTGGAAGTGATGACAGATGAACGCAAGACAAAATCAAACCAAAAACCCCATGTTAGCATCTTTGAGCTCTTTCCGATTATCTGACGCATTTTTCATCATCTGTTCATCAGTACGGGTTTTGCGGATAGTAGTACCAGGCTACGTGGCGGTACAATTCACGATCCTTGGCAAAGGACTTGCAAGTCATTAAGAATTTGCCAGCGTCGTTGTGAGGCAGCAGATACATGATTTCCGCAATGATGTGCACAGGTATCGTTTCAAATGATCCCAGCGAGGATCGATCCCGAGCGTCCCATGTGTTTGTGGGCATTGCTTGATCATAAGACATGAGGTGGTTTGGTGGTTGTCAGAAATTATGATTATGTAACCAGCGGCTCGATGGCGGCGGCAGAGCCCGGTGTCCATGGAATTTGATACAGTCCTTCCAAACAATAATGTAACACCTATTTTTAGTAGTGTCTCCGCAACGTCTCCATGTATGCTGTCAAGGTGCGGGAGACTGTCCTGCGAGTCTACTCTTACCTGCAAAGCATGCGGCGAACTGCGCATGCCTGTGGCGTCAGCATTGCTTCAATCTGTAGATGGCTCCAGCGATTGCAACCAAACCCTCGGCAGAGACTCAACGCGCAGTGTCGTGTTGTCACCCCAGTGCTCCTGGATGTCGTTTCCATGTTTCTGCGCTCCCGGACATGCTGCTCATCGCTTTCAGTCGTCCACCACGTACACAATACGTTGCAACTCTGCATTTCCCGACAGCTGGCTCACTGCATTATTTGGCGATTCGGGTACACCTGGAAACGTACACGCAGCTGAGGCAAACTTCGGAAAGATGACCCCAGACAACGCGCTGACTTTTTCACAGCTTTTCAGAGTGCGTACTTCAGCGGCACCCTAGTGTCTGTGGATGAATCAGGGTTTGACCAACGTTGCTGACTGGTCTACGGGTACTCCCTGGCGGGTACCCAAGCCATTGCTGAAGCCCCTCCGTGCAAGGATCGTCGCCGCATTAACCTCATTATGGCTATTTCCCAACATGGTGACTTCCATTCTCACACAGTCTCTACCGCATTGGACGCTGCGGCGAGAGGTTGCCTCGCCCTTCCTGCGGAGCAATGAGAGGCAACGTTGGCAACCTCCTGGACCCTTGGCAACCTCCTGGACCCTGGACCCCTGGCAAGATCGGCGCGCCTCTGGAGACGGCCAGACGCAGCACTACAAAGACCCTAGTAGATGCACACCTCTACTCGCTGACCCTGGGTATACCCAGAGCCCTGCGCGTCGACACAACAGACCCCCACCTCTACTTGGCGACCCCTAGTAGTCAAAACCCTATCTATAGAATGACGCCAAGACCGAGCACATACCCAAAACGAGGTACAAAAAACGAGGGTTGCAGGGGACCTGCGAGCGCGTCAGCAAAACATTGTAGCGTCTCTGCAGACTTCCACTTGACTGGGCGTCATATGAATGGGTCAGGCATGTGGGCTGTTCGCATCCGGACGATTTGTGTGAGAGCGGTTTGAGCTGATTAAATGCCAAATTTAATGGGCGCATGGGTCGCGGGAGGACTGGTGACTTGCTGGAGGCCTAGGGAGAGTGCGTAGAGGGCTGTTGCAACTTTGCGATTTGCATTGAGCTTGCGAGTCACCTTGCGACTCGTTTGCGACATCTCGCGACATCTAGCGACTTTCTCGCGATTTTCGCACCGCTGTACTGCCATGAGTCCGGGAGGCGGGGTCGACGCGATTCAGCGTCGCTGCAGACTTCCACCTCTTCTTCTGCAACGATAGAAACCTCTGGCAAGAACCTATCAATTGCAATCTGTATCGGGCTGCAAAGAGAAGTCGCGCAAAAGGCCGTGGGTTTCCTGGACTGCCGTAATGGGGGTTCGTGTATGGGCTCGTCCCAAGACGCGGAAAGGGGGGGTCTCGCGTGACTTCGAGGGGGGTCTCGCGTGACCAGCGCGTCCCGCCCAAAGGGGGTGGTTCAAGCCCTGCCGCGAGCATTTTTCAAGCTTTGCAACCACCGCGTGACCAAGAGGACACCAGGAGGGACCTCGCGTGAAAAAGGGGGACCTCGCGTGACCAGGAGGGACCTCGCGTGACCAAGGGGGACCTTTGCATGACCAGGAGGGACCTCGCGTGACCAAGGGGGACCTTTGCATGACCAGGAGGGACCTCTTGTAACCAAGGGGACTTGTGCGGGCGCTTACAGTGACCACCGCAGGCTTGCCCTGTGGGTGCCGTATGACTGCCTTATGGTTGCATTATCGCTCTTGGCGTGGGGGGGGCATCGGAAGGTGCGGGCATGTGTATTGGGCATGCAGGTTGCATTGCCAGGAGAGTTCTGAGCTCTCAAGCGCCTATTGCTATACCCGCATAGCCCTCTCGCACAGCGTACAAAGCAAGCTTCACTCCAGTCGTCTCTGCCATATCGAGCATCTCAGAATTGCCGACCAGCGACTTCTCCCAAGACCAACGAGTCAGCCCAGGCTCGCATCTGAGCATGCACGCGGCTCTCGTGCTGGTCGTGAGGCACCGGCTGCACCGCAGGTAAACTTCTGTGGTGCGGCTCGCAAAGTGCACGCTCGTGAAGACCCGCTTCCTCTTCTTGCTGCGACTTGACTCACGGTCGATTAAGGGTGTCTTTGGGCCAACTTTTTCGGCAATTTTCTTGCAGGGCATCGCTGGTGCCCGACCTGCAGACCACGCGCGCACACTCTGCTGGAGCTCGGTGACACGAAAGCGTTGACGTGTGAGGTTCTGGCTCTGTGGGTCGGGTGTGGCGGTCGGTGGACATGCACACGATGCAAAAAAAAAACCCCACCGGCCACACACACACACACACACACACACAAGCTTTCTGGCCGAATCCTGTGCAGCTAACTGCTTGCTGTTCCAACTCATACTGCTGCGCAGGCACTCGTAGCCATGAATGCCATTGAGTGGCGTAAACAGCAACTGACAACACAGTCGGCCAGGCTGCAGGATGCCCTGGGCATGTGGCAGGGCTGCAATACGTCCATGGGCCGCATCCTGCGGGCGCTGCAAAGCATGGGCATTGACATGGAGCAAGTGGAAAACGTCTG
This sequence comes from Edaphochlamys debaryana, assembly GCA_016858145.1. Classification (NCBI taxonomy): domain Eukaryota; kingdom Viridiplantae; phylum Chlorophyta; class Chlorophyceae; order Chlamydomonadales; genus Edaphochlamys; species Edaphochlamys debaryana. Next base: position 29,636 of record JAEHOE010000261.1, on the reverse strand, counting down.
CGTGATCTGGAAGGAGCTGGAGGCCGCCAAGACCCTGCCGTATGGGCTGACCGTCTGGAGAGCCGTGCCGCCTTCAGCAAAGGAGCCGGTAGTCGACTCGGACGCGTGGATCCCTGTCTCAGCCACGCTGGAGGGCGCAGAGGCCTGGGCACGATCCAATCTGACTGGAGGCAAGGCCACTATTTGCAAGATCATCATAAGTGACAGCTATGTGCGCGCGCTTGCGGTGGGCTCTGACCCCGACTATGAGCACGAGGCTGAGATTCTGCTGATGCCGCACGTGTCCTTTGCACAGCGGCCCACAGCCAAGCAGCAGACCACGGCCTCGGGCAACGTCATCGCAACTTTCGAGGTGCGCGGCGAACAGGCGGCAGGATATGGAATGTAGTGATATGCTCGCTAATGCCAATCGTTGGGAAGTACTGGAACAGGGGATCAGATTCTGGAGGCGGTGTGCGGTAATCGACTCGGCGGACAGAGACAATCATGGTGTCTCTTGGTCCTGTGTAGTCATGGCGGTAGAATCGCCTGCCAAAATCGTAGTAAATGTCAAGGTTTACCATTGCCAGACCGTGCTCTCTCATGTGCCAGCCCGCGACAGTGTGCAAGGGGACAATCACAATGTGGCCGCGGGAGTTAGGTTGAGGCTGGGGGCAGCTGTACCGCAAGCACATAGACTCGGCAAAGGGGCCCGTGGAAAATGGCGTCAGGTCCATGCGCATGGGCTTCACCCGGAACGCAATGCGCGTGTCAATGTCACAGTGAGGGAGAATGTGCGTGTATATAATGTCGGGTGGTATCTCTCGTAGCTCTCTCAGATCTGGTACCATGGTTATGGTTCTTGCTTGGGAGATGGGACTTTATCTTTGCACAGAAGGGCAGCGGAAGGTGCTGGGCGCGTGTGTGGGTGACCCCTCCGGCTTGCCTGGTGCCAAACGCACCTGCATGGCAGCAGTGGCGCTCGGTTCCAAGCATCTGCGCTTGCCCGGAGTCAAGACGGGTCAGTGGCACAGAAGAGAGTGTTGCGAAGCCACGCGCGAATCAAGGAGTTAGGCTTTGTGGGTTGGGCTGGGGTCGATAAGGATGGTGGCGAAGAGATCTTCCTCATGTGCCCGATCAACAGGCGAGTCTGCGTGACCAGGAGGGACCTCGCGTGACCAGGAGGGACCTCGCGTGACCAGGAGGGACCTCGCGTGACCAGGAGGGACCTCGCGTGACCAAGGGCACCTCGCGTGACCAGGAGGGACCTCGCGTGACCAGGAGGGACCTCGCGTGACCAAGGGCACCTCGCGTGACCAGGAGGGACCTCGCGTGACCAGGAGGGACCTCGCGTGACCAAGGGCACCTCGCGTGACACAGCTACAAGCTCACCTCAACCTCCACGTTCGCTCGCTCGGCTCCTCGAGCAATTTCGGCCGACATCTTCGATTGACGCTTGCGCTCACCCGCAACCCAGCTAACCCAGCCAGCTTCCTCAACGACCTAATCGCGCACCTTTGGACCGCCGCCGCGGGGAGCTAGGAGCTCAGCGCGCCGCTCGTTTGGTAAGATTCTGCGTGTTCCTTCACAAATTGGGGCCCCGCTCAGCGCCACAGGTCTCGTTGTCGATCATGGCAGCCCCTGAAGGCGGCGAGATGCTGTGCGCGCTGAACTCTCGCGCTGCCCATCCATCTAGGGCTCTGCTGCCAGCTCCTCTCGTGGACACTCGGGTCTCGCTTGGACGCTGCAACCTTGTGTCGTCATCACAGAAACGGTGGGTCTAGAGAGCAGGGGGGTCGCGGGTTCTGACTCCCGACATGCTCGATCGGAGCGGCGGGTTCGGGTCGGGTCGAACTTGGGGATGGGCGCGCCTGAGCGCGCCAGCGCTCCCCAGGGTCGGCCTGAGTGGGTTTTGGGGGCTCTTTCGGGACCCTGGGGCGCGCCTGAGGCGCCTGGTTGGCTGGGATATATGAACATAGGCGCGCTCAAAAGCGACCGGCCGTTTCCTCCCGTATAACATACTGACCTGCGACTGACTTGTGCCCCTGTGGCCCCGTGCAGACCCCTGCCCAACCTCTCTTGAACGCGACCGTGCACCATGCCAACTCTCACTCAGGAGGAGCTGGATGCGCTGCTGAGCGCAGCACGGATTGAGGGCATCAAGCAAGAGCGGGCTAGTAACCTGGCTGCCATTGATGTGGCCTGCGGGATCCTGCGCAACACGGGCAGGTATGCTCGGAGGACGAGTTGCAGAGAGCGGGCCGGGTTCGTACTGCGCTTGCTGGAGACTATCCGTGCACAAATCGCGTCACGCCCCATCCGCATTCTCAATCCGCATTCTCATTCTCAAACATCCGTGACACTCCCCGCCCAACCTCAGGTGGCTGGGCAACGCTCGGACCATGTCCAAGGAGACTGTGCGCGACCACTTTCTGAGGAGCAGCTTTGCCCTGCCGAATGTGCGGCCAGCGGGCTGGACTGCGGAGGAGGAGGCGGCGTGGACCGTGATTGCGGAATGGCTTTCTCTCCACCCCGTCAACCCGGGTCAGGGGGGTGGCGGCGATTATGGACTCGCAGGTGAGGACCTGAACGGACCTGACGCAGTAGCAGAGCGGCTCACGTGCCTGACGTGGGCGGGGCTTGACGTGGACCTGCAGGCTTGGTGCCTTGAGAGGTCTGCGGCGGCGGGGCGGGGGTGCAAACTGTTGACAGCAGCAGTTTGGATGTGATGAGGTTCTTTGCCGAGGCTGCTTGCCGGGCAACTCATTCGGCGCACGGATTTGGCAGGGGGGTGGGGGAAGGTGCCGGGAGCGGCACTGTGTATGGGCAGGAGTGTGTCATGACTTCTTCTTTGTCGCTCGTGCTCTCATAGCTCACATACACTCGGTCCGCCAATCACTGAGATATCTGCCAGTGTCCGGCCAGGTGTCTGACGGACAAGACGGACATCGGACATCGGACATGCCCCGATTGTGAAACCTTTTGTTTTCTGTGCGCATGTGACATAAGCCTTGGTCACTGACTAGGATGCAAAGGCTGTCATGATGGAGGCTGCACTACCGGGCATCTCGATTCGCTTCTCAAGCCTGGACGGCGGCAACAATCTTAAGCGGGGCAAGGATGTGCCCGCATTCGCGTATTTGTCTTCCCTGGGCAGCGGTTGCTTCCTGGTCCAGGAAAAGTGCGGTGTGGAGAGTCCGGACCTGACCGACCGACCTGATCGACCTGAACGCCGCCACTACCACGCATATGTCCAGGGCGTGTTGATCAAGCCCGACACTGTCGCCAAATGGTTTTCCCGGAGGGGGTGGAAGGGGCTGTACAGCATGACGTGGTTTTGTGAGGCGGGACCCGACTTTGAGCGGCTCTGCAAGGGCCCGTGTGCGACTGAGAAGAAGGACCCGGTCGTCGTCGTGAAGACCCTCGGCGTGGATGTGAGCGCCCACCATGAACGGTGGTGGGCTCGGGGTACGCCCACGATGCCACCCTCAAGGACCTTGAAGTCCTCAGCGGTACCCTCCCAAAAGGACAAAGAAAAAGACAAAGACCGCCCATGGCACCGGCTGCTCCGGTGGTACAATGACAACGACGTTGCGCTGAAGGCGCTGCCCGTCCTTGCACGGCGGCAGGCCATCGCCCGGCAGGCCATCGCCATCAACTCCGATCCCACCAGGATCGGAGAAGAGTCCTGCAGCATGGAGACCCTCCGCGCCTACATCACGCGGCTCATGGGCCGTGAGCCTGATGGAATCGACGCGCTAGAAAAGCTGCTGCTGCTGTCCAACGACGGACGTGGCGATGAGCGTGGAGAAGAGAGGAAAGAGACCAGTGACGGCGAGCCTGATGTCCGTCCTGTCCGTCCTGTCCGTCCTGTCCCTCGGGCGCACGGACGGACCGTCTCTGTGACTGGCGGGTCATCTGCGGCGGGAGGACCCCCTGCATGCTCCGAGAAGACACCACAGCAGAAAACAGAGACTCCCGACCACCAGATGTCCGATGTGTCTGACATGTCCGTCCATGTGCGCGACGGACAGGACAGACATGTCGGGCACACCCAAAAGAAAACCGCTGGCGTCTCTGAGCAGACAGAAGGGTTTCTTTCCGCAGACACACAGGGTGCCTGAGTGCCTGAGTAACCCCGCCATTCACATGTAGAGATGTCCGCCCGTGTCCGACGGACAGGACGGACATCGGACATCGGACATGCCCCGATTGTGAAACCTTTTTTTTCTGTGCGCGTGCAAGTGTCCCCCAAGTTCCCACAGGATCCGCCGACTGGCCCAGGATATCTGAGGTGTATGTCCTGTCCGTCGAACACATGAACGATATTCGGACACGATCAAATAAAGACCTTCTTCGCGATTGGCGGAGGAGACAAAGAAGTCAAGCTGTTTGTGCCAAATGTCCGTGTCCGTGTCCTCCGTGTCCGTGTGCCCCGACAGACAGAACAGACACATCTCGGACACGCCCAAAAGACTCAAAAAGCAGGCAGGCATTCATTCTTCCCGCAGACACACTCGCCGATCACAGAGACAAGATGTCCGACCACGACGGATAGGACATTGACAGGACAGGACAGACATCTCGGACACGCCCAAAAGACTCAAAAAGCAGGCAGGCATTCATTCTTCCCGCAGACACACTTGCCGATCACAGAGACAAGATGTCCGACCGCGACGGATAGGACATTAACAGGACAGGACAGACATCTCGGACACGCCCAAAAGACTCAAAAAGCAGGCAGGCATTCATTCTTCCCGCAGACACACTCGCCGATCACAGAGACAAGATGTCCGACCGCGATGGATAGGACATTAACAGGACAGGACAGACATCTCGGACACGCCCCAAAGACTCAAAAAGCAGGCAGGCATTCATTCTTCCCGCAGACACACTCGCCGATCACAGAGACAAGATGTCCGACCGCGATGGATAGGACATTAACAGGACAGGACAGACATCTCGGACACGCCCCAAAGACTCAAAAAGCAGGCAGGCATTCATTCTTCCCGCAGACACACTCGCCGATCACAGAGACAAGATGTCCGACCGCGACGGATAGGACATTGACAGGACAGGACAGACATCTCGGACACGCCCAAATTTGAGTGGTTGAGTGTTGAGTGTTGAGTCACAGTTTGCTCCGACTGGCCCGCGATGTCTGTCCTGTCCGATAAACACAAGCACGGACACGGACACACGGGCATGGGCGGAAATAAGCCCCCCTGCGTGCTCTCTGCTGAGAAGGCCTGCGCTAGATGTCCGTGTCCGACACGTGGTCATAAGTCTTCAACCCCTCTCGCGGGACTTGCAGGTTAAAATTGGCGGTGTTTGCTGACTGGGTCCGCGTCCGTGTCGCCTGGACATTCGGACACGGAATGGAACGGAAGAGGACGTGAACGGAGAAAGTGGGGGTGTGGGTGTACCTGCTCTGGGCAATAATGATGAGTTTATTTCGGGCATGTCCGATGTCCGATGTCCGATGTCCGGGATGTCTGTCCTGTCCATACGCCCATTACTCCATATGCCCACACCCTCAACTCATGCAATGTGGGTCTTCCTCAGTGCCCTCGTCAACACTTCCAGCATCTACCTCGCCCAGATTGGCTGCAAGGTGTTCCGAGTGATGACGAATCTCTGCAAGGGCACCGTGACGCCATGACGTCGACTGGTAAGGCAATGCGCAGCCCAACACGTCCGCGGGGGGTAGTTGGCCAGGTCATGCATGGAATTGTGATTAGGATTGCGTCAGCCAGACCAACCGTCCGCCCGCCGCAGGTCCCGCAGTTTTTTGGTGTTGTTTGCCAACAGGCCCGTGATGTCTGTCCTGTCCGTCGCGGACAGGGCCGGACATTCGGACATTCGGTTTGGACGGAAGGTGTCCGCTGTGATTGGCGGACCCCCTGGCGTGTCAGATGGATCAATGAAGCTGTTTGTGCCAAATGTCCGTGTCCATGTCCGTGTCTGTGAGCCCCGACGGACAGGACAGACATGTCGGACACGCCCAAAAGACTCAACGAGCAGGCACACACACAGATCACAGAGACGATATGTCCGACGTCCATGTGCCCCGACGGACAGGACAGACATGTCGGACACGCCCAAAAAGATTTCTTCTGTGACCACCAATCACAACAGGGACAATGTCCGTGCGAGAAGTTTGAGGTTTGAGTGAGTCGTGATGTCTGCTGTCCTGTCCGTCAAACAGAAAAACGAACATGGACACGAACATGGACACGAACATGAGCTAAGAAGACAATGCTAGTGGGTCGGCTCGCGTGTTCGGCAAACCAAGCTCTCACGAAACCCGCAGGTCTGTTGGGGATGTCCGAGATGTCTGTCCTGTCCTGTCTGTCACGGCGGACAGGAACGGAAAGAGGTGGGGTTTGTGGAATTCTGAGGGGTTCTGTTGGGGATGTCCAAGATGTCTGTCCTGTCCTGTCCGTCGCGGCGGACAGGAACGGAAAGAGGTGGGGTCTGTGGAATTCTGAGGGGTCCCGATCGGACACGGACACGGACACGGCGTCAGTCCCACCATCTCCCAAAAAGTTTACAGAACAGTGTCTGTAAATCAACAAGACCGCGTCTTCTTCTTGGAGAACAGGGGCTTGGAGAGCATGTTCAGTGCATAGAGACCCATGTGGGCAACAAAGGCCACGCAGCCGTACTCCTTGATAGCGGTGTGGAGCTCCTTGAGGTGGACTTCCTTGAGGCGGACCTCAGTTTTCAGACATTGATCTTGATAGGTGACCATGGCGGGGTGCAGGCCCCACAGGTACAGCAGCGCATCCTTGATGAGCGGCTTCTGCTCGTTGAAGCTCTCGAACACGGCCTTGCGCAGCCCGATGCAGCCCTTGGGCGTCACATCGGAGAACACGTACGAGCTGTAGTCGTTGTCCGAGTCCGAGTCCAAGTCCGAGTCCAAGTCCGAGTCCGAGTCCGAGTCCGAGTCTGAGTCCGAGTCCGAGTCCGAGTCCGAGTCCGAGTCCGAGTCCGAGTCCGAGTCCGAGTCCGAGTCCGAGTCCGAGTCCGAGTCGAGTCCGAGTCCGAGTCCGAGTCCGAGTCCGAGTCCGAGTCCGAGTCCGAGTCCGAGTCCGAGTCCGAGTCCGAGTCCGAGTCCGAGTCCGAGTCCGAGTCCGAGTCCGAGTCCGAGTCCGAGTCCGAGTCCGAGTCCGAGTCCGAGTCCGAGTCCGAGTCCGAGTCCGAGTCCGAGTCCGAGTCCGAGTCCGAGTCCGAGTCCGAGTCCGAGTCCGAGTCCGAGTCCGAGTCCGAGTCCGAGTCCGAGTCCGAGTCCGAGTCCGAGTCCGAGTCCGAGTCCGAGTCCGAGTCGGAGATGAAGTGTTTGTAGACGAGACTGCCCATCTTCCGCTTGAGGTAGTCCTTGGGGAAGTCTAGCTCCGCAATGAGGGCCTGCGCGGTGGTGACCTTGTCCTCAATGCTCTCCGCCGTCCGGTGGATGGCTTCCCAGTCCTCATAGCATTTGACGTTGTACAGCGGGTGCAGGGGGAACATCATGACCTGATGGGCGCCTATCTAGATCTCGTTGCAGAGGACATCCAGCGCATGGAGCTTGTCAGATCGCACAGTGGAGGATGCCATTCGTAGAGAGATCTTTTCGACGAGTCTTGTAAGAGAGTCTTTTAAGCGAGTCTTTTAAGAGAGTCTTTTTGAAGGTGTAACGAGTAGAGTAGAATTCAATTCAGCAGGACCTGCAGCACGTCCTCTCGCGCTGTGGGCGCGCCGATATGGTGCACATCCTGGCGGGCAAGTGCCTGGAGGAGGGCTTCAGCGACAAGCTCGATGCCAACCTCGACATCTTTGCCGTGGAGTTAAAAAGTGGAGTAACGATGGAGGTCGCAGCCTCAGCAACAGCCTTCATCTCACAGATCGGACCGAGTGTACAAGCTCCTTGCTCTCCTTGCACTCCTTGCACAGACCGCAAAAAACAGGTCCTCTACCAGCTAGCTACCCAGGCTCAGCTGGTCTCAAACGTCCTCGTCGGACAGCAGCAGCCAAGCACATGTCTTGACGCCGAGCTTCTGTTCGAGAGTGGAGAAGCGTCACAGCTTGCGACGGATGGGGGTGACCATCAGGACGTGACCCATGGATTCGAAGTCATTTTTGTAGCGCTCGAAAGCGGCGCCCGCAGTTGCGAACGCCTCCTTGAGCACAGGCCAGCAGGTCCCATTGGTGTACCCATCGAGGGTATCCCGGATGGTGCACAGCAGGATCTTGCCAAGGGCACGCTTGATGTAGTGGTCAAACGTGTATCCGATGCACGGCTGCACCTCGGCCTCAAGTTCCTGGACGTGCTGCATGAACATGTACGCCGCTTCACACCTATCACACTCGCTCAATGTCGCCTGAAAGTCGATGGCCAGCTTCCAGAGCTCATCTGCCGCATTCCACAGATGCAGGTTGACCCGGGACATTGCCAATTGTAGTTGAAGGAAGACAAGGAAAGGCTGGACTGCACGCTTTAGGAAACAGTTCCACTGCTGTCAACTTTTGACTCGGGTGGTCCACGCTAAGTTGCCTGAGTCCAGTCCACTGAGTTGCAGTGTTTGGCAAACACATGTAACTTTGTCTTTGTCTTTGTCTTTGTCTTTGCACGTGTACTTGAGACCCGTGAGTCCTGCCGTGACCCGTGACACGCCAGTCTTTGTCTTTGGCTTTGTCTTTGCACGTGTACGTGACCTACAACTCGTGACCAACTGGCTTGGCTTGGCTTGGCTTGGCTTTGGAAGCAACGATTTGGGTCTCGTGTCTGCTCTCGCGAAGCGTAGCGAATTTGATGTATGTTGATGATGATTAGTATGAGGCCCTGCACTCTGACCTCTCTTACATCAGGCTTTACATCAGGCTTTCGGACGCATTGTCATTTGTCGTTGGGCGGCCGCCTTGGTGCTTGGACTCTTTTGAAACTCTCAAAAACATGCATTGGTCACAGCTGTGCCCCTATCTGCAGGACGCTATCCTCGTGGCGGTCGAAGAGCTGCGCGGTTCCTCGCCGCTGCTCATCGCCAAGGTCCTCCAGTGTGAGTGTGACCTTGCGTGTGTGTCAATGACCCTCAACGTCTCCGACATGGAGTCCCCGCTGGTCCAGCGCTACACCAAGGTCCACTCAGGGCAAGTCTACGACCTCCTCGACGTGCACATCTTGCAGCTCGGCGGTAGCGTCACATGCCAACTGTTCGAGTGGGTCCTGGAATCCTTTCACGATCAAAAAGTAACCGCGATCGTGAGCCTGCTCTACGTTCAGGGTTTCCAGACCGAATTAAACGACGCCATCTGCGCCGCGGCGATGTACTGCTCGCTGCCATGCCCAATGACATCAGGGTCATCATGGCCTCCTTAGCCTTGTACCATGCGGCCGACTCGTGTCAGCGGGACGTCGTCCGCAACCTCATCTCTCTGGACGTCTGGCACGCTGAGCGGTCCCCGCTCCTCCAGAGTTCCTTCAACGAGCCCAACTGGGACCTCAGGCTCTGCAGCATTGCGCTCATGGCCTGAAAAACTACGTCACGACATTTTTTGGGTGGGCCAAAGAGTGCCAGAGAGAAGACAGACTCCCGCTCTCGGCTCCTCTCGGGGTCCCTGGGGGCGCGCCCAGCGCGCCAGCGCTCCCCAGCTCCTCTCGGCTCCTCTCGCTTCCTCTCGGCTCCTCTCGGGGTCCCTGGGGGCGCGCCGAGCGCACCAGCGCTCCCCAGGGTCCCCCGGGTCCCCAGCTCCTCTCGACTCTCCTCTTGGGGTCCTCTTGGGGTCCCTCGGGGCGCGCCGAGCGCGCCAGCGCTCCCCAGGCTCCCCAGCTCCTCTCGGCTCCTCTCGGGGTCCCTGGGGGCGCACCGAGCGCGCCAGCGCTCCCCAGCTCCTCTCGGCTCCTCTCGGCTCCTCTCGGCTCCTCTCGGGGTCCCTGGGGGCGCACCGAGCGCGCCAGCGCTCCCCAGGCTCCCCAGCTCCTCTTGGCTCCTCTCGGGGTCCCTGGGGGCGCGCTGAGCGCGCCAGCGCTCCCCAGGGTCCCCCGGGTCCCCAGCTCCTCTCGACTCTCCTCTCGGCTCCTCTCGGCTCCTCTCGGGTCCCCACGGGCTCTTGAGCGCTCCTAGCGGTTTATTTGACAGCGTCAGGTATGTTGAGGTATCTAGTAAAGGCTAGAGCAAACAGACAGCCTGGAAGAGCCTGCATGACATGGAGGCCGATTCCAGACCGACTCCTTCCACTGCATACAACTTTGTGGCCGCCGATCTCATCCATCACGGTGTCTCTGTGACGGATCCGTCTTACACACGTGCGGAGAGTAAGAGACACATTGACGCGTGGCAGAAACGACAGAAATTGCAAGATTGGATGGATCTGTTGCGCTGTCTCCTGCCCCTCTTTGGAACTCCCGGCTCGCGTCATCATCACTGACCTGCACTCGATCTTGACCAACCTGGTCGAGTACATGCGCTCCTCAAAGATAGTGACTATCTTTGTGGATCAGCGCTTTCCTCTCCCGTCACTGGGGGCGAGTCGGCGTGACAAGTCGTGACAATACGTGATCAGGCCCTCATTGACTACCAAGGGCCCCTGCGGTCAACGTAGAGCAACGATGGAGATTAACATGCTCTTGAAGTATTTGAGAAGCATTCTGGTGATTGAGATGGATGAGGTCCTGTTGGACACCCTCGATGACATTCCTCTTCCTCTTCCTCTCTCTCTTCCTCTTCCTCTTCCTCTTCCTCTTCCTCTTCCTCTTCCTCTTCCTCTTCCTCTCCTCTTCCTCTTCCTCTTCCTCTTCCTTCCTCTTCCTCTTCCTCTTCTTCCTCTTCCTCTTCCTCTTCCTCTCTTCCTCTTATCCTTCCATTCCTCTTTCCTCTTCCTCTTCCTCTTCCTCTTCCTCTTCCTCTTCCTCTTCCTCTTCCTCTTCCTCTTCCTCTTCCTCTTCCTCTTCCTCTTCCTCTTCCTCTTCCTCTTCCTCTTCCTCTTCCTCTTCCTCTTCCTTCTCTTCCTCTTCCTCTTCCTCTTCCTCTTCCTCTTCCTCTTCCTCTTCCTCTTCCTCTTCCTCTTCCTCTTCCTCTTCCTCTTCCTCTTCCTCTTCCTCTTCCTCTTCTTCCTCTTCCTCTTCCTCTTCTCTTCCTCTTCCTCTTCCTCTTCCTCTTCCTCTTCCTCTTCCTCTTCCTCTTCTCTTCCTCTTCCTCTTCCTCTTCCTCTTCTCTTCCTCTTCCTCTTCCTCTTCCTCTTCCTCTTCCTCTTCCTCTTCCCTCTTCCTCTTCCTCTTCCTCTTCCTCTTCCTCTTCCTCTTCCTCTTCCTCTTCCTCTTCTCTTCCTCTTCCTCTTCCTCTTCCCTCTTCCTCTTCTCTTCCTCTTCCTCTTCCTCTTCCTCTTCCTCTTCCTCTTCCTCTTCCTCTTCCTCTTCCTCTTCCTCTTCCTCTTCCTCTTCCTCTTCCTCTTCCTCTTCCTCTTTCCTCTTCCTCTTCCTCTTCCTCTCCTCTTTCCTCTTCCTCTTCCTCTTCTCTCCTTCCTCTTCCTCTTCCTCTTCCTCTTCCTCTTCCTCTTCCTCTTCCTCTTCCTCTTCCTCTTCCTCTTCTTACCAACACCTCCCGAAAAAACTTCCTCTTCCTCTTCCTCTTCCTCTTCCTCTCCTCTTCCTCTTCCTCTTCCTCTTCCTCTTCCTCTTCCTCTTCCTCTTCCTCTTCCTCTTCCTCTTCCTCTTCCTCTTCCTCTTCCTCTTCCTCTTCCTCTTCCTCTTCCTCTTCCTCTTCCTCTTCCTCTTCCTCTTCCTCTTCCTCTTCCTCTTCCTCTTCCTCTTCCTCTTCCTCTTCCTCTTCCTCTTCCTCTTCCTCTTCCTCTTCCTCTCCTCTTCCTCTTCCTCTTCCTCTTCCTCTTCCTCTTCCTCTTCCTCTTCCTCTTCCTCTTCCTCTTCCTCTTCCTCTTCCTCTTCCTCTTCTCTTCTCTTCCTCTTCCTCTTTCTCTTCCTTTCCTCTTCCTCTTCCTCTCCTCTTCCTCTTCCTCTTCCTCTTCCTCTTCCTCTTCCTCTTCCTCTTCCTCTTCCTCTTCCTCTCCTCTTCCTCTTCCTCTTCCTCTTCCTCTTCCTCTTCCTCTTCCTCTTCCTCTTCCTCTTCCTCTTCCTCTTCCTCTTCCTCTTCCTCTTCCTCTTCCTCTTCCTCTTCCTCTTCCTCTTCCTCTTCCTCTTCCTCTTCCTCCTATCCTCTTCCCCTCTCTTCCTCTTCCTCTTCCTCTTCCTCTTCCTCTTCCTCTTCCCTTCCTCTTCACTCTTCCTCTTCCTCTTCCTCTTCCTCTTCCTCTCCTCTTCCTCTTCCTCTTCCTCTTCCTCTTCCTCTTCCTCTTCTCTTCCTCTTCCTCTTCCTCTTCCTCTTCCTCTTCCTCTTCCTCTCCTCTTCCTCTTCCTCTTCCTCTTTCCTTCTCTTCCTCTTCCTCTTCCTCTTCCTCTTCCTCTTCCTCTTCCTCTTCCTCTTCCTCTTCTCTTCCTCTTCCTCTTCTCTTCCTCTTCCTCTCCTCTTCCTCTTCCTCTTCCTCTTCTCTTCCTCTTCTCTTCCTCTTCCTCTTCCTCTTCCTCTTCTCTTCCTCTTCCTCTTCCTCTTCCTCTTCCTCTTCCTCTTCCTCTTCCTCTTCCTCTTCCTCTTCCTCTTCCTCTTCTCTTCCTCTTTCCTCTTCCTCTTCCTCTTCCTCTTCCTCTTCCTCTTCCTCTTCCTCTTCCTCTTCCTCTTCCTCTTCTCTTCCTCTTCCTCTTCCTCTTCCTCTTCCTCTCCTCTTCCTCTTCCTCTTTCCTCTTCCTTCCTCTTCCTCTTCCTCTTCCTCTTCCTCTTCCTCTTCCTCTTCCTCTTCCTCTTCCTCTTCCTCTTCCTCTTCCTCTTCCTCGTCCTCTTCCTCTTCCTCTTACTCTTCCTCTTCCTCTTCCTCTTCCTCTTCCTCTTCCTCTTCCTCTTCCTCTTCCTCTCTCTTCCTTCCTCTTCCTCTTCCTCTTCCTCTTCCTCTTCCTCTTCCTCTTCCTCTTCCTCTTCCTCTTCCTCTTCCTCTTCCTCTTCCTCTTCGCTCCTCTTCCTCTTCCTCTTCCTCTTCCTCTGTTCCTCTTCCTATTCCTCTTCCCTTCCTCTTCCCTCTTCCCCCTCTTCCTCTTTCCTCTTCCTCTTCCGCTCCCTCTTTCCGCTTCCTCTTCCTCTTCCTCTTCCTCTTTTCTTCCTCTTCCTCTTCCTCTTCCCCTCTTTACTCCTCTTAACCTCTTCCTCTTCCTCTTCCTTCCTCTTCCTCTTCCTCTTTTTCATCTTACACTCTTCCTCCTTCCTCTCCTTCCTTCCTCTTCCTCTTTCCTCTTTTCCTCTTCCTCTTCCTCTTCCCTCTTCCTCTTCCCTCTTTACCTCTTACCCTCTCCTCTCCTCGTCTCTCTCTTCCTCTTCCCTCTTCCCTCTTTCCTCTTCCTCTTCCTCTTCCTCTCTTCTCCTCTTCCTCTTGCTCTTCTCCTTCCTCTTTCCTCTTCCTCGTGGTCTCTGTCTCCTGCTTCCTCTTTGCCCTCTTGTCCTCTTCCTCTTCCCTCTTTCCTGCTGGCCTCTTCCGTCTCCTCTTCCTCTTCCTCTCCTCTTTCCTCCTTCCTCTTCCTCTTCCTCTTCCTCTTCCTCTTCCTCTCCTCTTCCTCTTCCTCTTCTCTCCTCTTCCTCTTCCTCTTCCTCTTCCTCTTCCTCTCCTCTTCCTCTTCCTCTTCCTCTTCCTCTTCCTCTTCCTCTTCCTCTTCTCTTCCTCTTCCTCTTCCTCTTCCTCTTCCTCTTCCTCTTCCTCTTCCTCTTCCTCTCTCTTCCTCTTCCTTCTTCCTCTTCCTCTTCCTCTCCTCTTCCTCTTCCTCTTCCTCTTCCTCTTCCTCTTCCTCTTCCTCTTCCTCTTCCTCTTCCTCTTCCTCTTCCTCTTCCTCTTCCTCTTCCTCTTCCTCTTCCTCTTCCTCTTCCTCTTCCTCTTCCTCTTCCTCTTCCTCTTCCTCTTCCTCTTCCTCTTCCTCTCCTCTTCCTCTTCCTCTTCCTCTTCCTCTTCCTCTTCCTCTTCCTCTTCCTCTTCCTCTTCCTCTTCCTCTTCCTCTTCCTCTTCCTCTTCCTCTTCCTCTTCCTCTTCCTCTTCCTCTTCCTCTTCCTCTTCCTCTTCCTCATCTCCTTGGCTTTTGCGGCGACCCGTGAGTCGACGACCTCATCCTCATCTCTTTGGCTTCCGCCGCTACCCGTGAGCCGACGACCTCATCCTCATCCTCATCCTCATCCTCATCCTCATCTCTTTGGCTTCCGCCGCTACCCATGAGCCGACGACCTCATCCTCATCCTCATCTCTTTGGCTTCCACCACTACCCGTGAGTCGACGACCTCATCTCTACATCATCTCTTTGGCTTCCGCCCCTACCCATGAGCCGACGACCTCATCCTCATCCTCATCTCCTTGGCTTCCGCCGCTACCCGTGAGCCGACGACCTCATCCTCATCCTCATCTCTTTGGCTTTCGCGGCGACCCGTGAGTCGACGACCTCATCCTCATCCTCATCTCTTTGGCTTTCGCGGCGACCCGTGAGTCGACAACCTCATCCTCATCCTCATCTCTTTGGCTTCCGCCGCTACCCGTGAGCCGACGACCACATCCTCTTCCTCATCTCTTTGGCTTTCGCGGCGACCCGTGAGTCGATGACCTCATCCTCATCCTTACCTCTTTGGCTTTCGCGGCGACCCGTGAGCCGACGACCTCATCGTCATCCTCATCTCTTTGGCTTTCGCAGCGACCCGTGAGCCGACGACCTCATCCTCATCCTCATCTCTTTGGCTTTCGCGGCGACCCGTGAGCCGACGACCTCATCCTCTACATCATCTCTGTGGCTTCTGACGCTACCCGTGAGCTGACGACCTCATCCTCATCCTTACCTCTTTGGCTTCTGCCGCTACCCGTGAGCCGACGACCTCATCCTCTACATCATCTGCACGCAGTGTCATCAAGTCGTCTGGGCTCACTCGAAAGAAATCCCAATTCTTCGGCTCTCCTCCTGACCTGGCCGAGAAAACAATGCAGTTCCTAGCTGCCCGTCAAGATTTCATTCAGCGTGGGTTCAAGTTCTGGTCTCTTGATGAAACAGGGTTTGGTCGGAATGGCGCTGCAACATATGGGTATGCCCCAAAAGGCCAACAGCTGAGAGTTCAACGCCGCTCTGCTCGATGCACCACACAGTCTGCTGTGGTCATTGCTGATGCCCAAGGGACGCTCTTTCGAGAACAACGAGTCGGTTCGGTGACCTCAGAAACGTTTGTCAAATTTCTCGATCGGCTCACGCTCCCTGTCAACTCTGTCATTCTTCTTGCATTTCACAAAACACAGGGTGTCGCTCGAGTAGCTTCTCAGCGAGGATGGCACCTGCTCTTTGTCCCTCCATACTCCCCATGGTTCAACCCAATTGAGGGTATTTTTTTGATCTTCAAGTGAGCCTGGTACTCAGGGTGTTCGATTGACGAAGCCTTTGACAAGGTCACACCCCAGCACGCTGCAGCATTCTTCCAGCATGCCATGTCACTGGAAGGTGCTGGATAATGTGGAGTAGGTCATATAAGACCGAGGGAGCTGAAGAATTACGGCGGAAGCCCCGAGTATGGAGCCAGGCTCCTCTACAAGCTTAGCAGCACTAAAGAAACGGAAGCGTCCCGACGTTAGCCAGAAGTTCAAACAGCGTAAAGAGTTCAAGGAGACAGTGATCAAGTGCTCCCTCCGGAGTGGTCTGATTGGCTCTGGGGAACAGAAGGACAAGTTTGTTAAAGCTATTGAAGCATGGGTCGTCGCATTCTCTCATCGTGTTGTCCTTGGGACCCGAGCTCTCGGTCTCTTGGTTCGGTGCATCTTTGACGGTGTCCAAGACCTTCAAAGATTTGAGCTCAACATCGACATCACCGACCAGACCTTCCTGCGTCAATTGCTCCTGGGGACGAGCGGATGTCATAAGGCTGACCCTCGAATCACTAACCTCTTCCAAGCACACCCGGACCTCCTGTACGACGTCCACAACCGTTAACCTGCGAGAGCGCTGAGCGTCAACATCAGCAACCACTTCAAGGTTAACCTGGTTAAGGTTGTCAAGAAGGCAGTCTACCAGTGTGCTCCAGGCACTCGAGATGAACACATCGAGATCCTCTTCCGCATCTGCGGGTGGAACCGCAAGCCGTCCAAGCCGTCCAAGCAGCCATCAACGAAGCCCCAGACGACACCGCAAGCGGTGTCGCTGACCGTGGAACAACTGGCCTTTGTGGCGACCTGTCGTGGCGTCCTGGGATTGGCGGATGGAAAGCAGATCGACAGCCGGTGGCTGAAGCTTAAAACAAATCTCCCCTACATGCTGAAGTTCTTCATGCACACCCTACGGTTATTGGAGACGCTGCCGA
The DNA here is from genome assembly GCA_016858145.1 of Edaphochlamys debaryana. Taxonomy (NCBI): domain Eukaryota; kingdom Viridiplantae; phylum Chlorophyta; class Chlorophyceae; order Chlamydomonadales; genus Edaphochlamys; species Edaphochlamys debaryana. Next base: position 13,275 of record JAEHOE010000261.1, on the reverse strand, counting down.
ACGCTAAACTCATCAACATCCTCCCATTGTGCTGTCAGAAACGTCACTTCATCACCATTGACACAAGCAGCCTCCACGGTATCGCACGTGACGCTCACATCATCTCTCAAGGCTGCACCATGGATGCGTTCTGCAACCTCGGGACTTCCCATTGGGACAGCATGCTGATGACTCGCAAATTCCAGCCGCACGGGGGTCACTTCACCGGTACCGTGGACACTGACGGCGTCTCCATCTGCATCCACTACAAGCGGCCATGCAAGGAATCCTCAACATCGCCATCAGATGAACGGAGTGTCCAGCGGCCAACCCAGGAGGAGCTACAAGCACACCGTGTCATTGGGATCGACCCAGGTCGCACCAACATCCTTTTTGCAGCCGAAGTCTCCCCAAGTGGCTCCGTGAAGACGTGGCGCCTGACGCGATCACAGTACTACCGGGAGGCCGGGATCGTGGCTGCAAACCTCCAGACACAACGCTGGCACGCACAGAGCATCCGTAAGGAGCTGCAGGTGATGTCAACGGTGACGTCCAAGGGGAGCACCGTCGAACATTTCCTGGCATTCTTGGCGGTCGACCTCACAATGGGTGTGGCTATCTGGAACGAGCATCTAAAGCGACGGTGGGCACAGCAGCGGTTCCGTCTCCATGGCGGCAAGAAGCGGGTTGTTGACAGGTTCTTTAATCAAATCGAAGGCGGGAGCGAACGTGGGCGACGACCGCCCGATCATGGTGGCGTATGGAGCAAGCAAGGTGGCACCAGGGGGTAAGGGCGAGGTCTCCGTACCGACGAGTCGCGTCTTCCGAGAGTGCTCCCGGCGGTATCCGACGCATCTCGTGGATGAGTTCCGGACGACCCGGGTCTATCACGCGGACGACAGCGTCATTCTGGAGAAGGTTGCGGTCAAGAAGTACAGGAGGAGTGGAGCACTGGAGACAGTCGCGGTTCGAGGCTTGCTATGGTGTCGTTCCACCAAGCAGTCAGGAGGCAAGTTCATCAACCGCGACTTGAACGGTGCCCTAAACATCCGGCGATGCCTGTTGCTACCGCAGCGCCCTGTGCTGATGGATCGTGGGAAGTGTCGAGGGGAGAGGTTGAACGATCGGATTGGTACGTTCCTCACGAAGTAAACGAACATGCATGCTGGGGGGTAGTGGCGTCTTGGGTGGAGCGCTACTGCGGAGGCGACGCATGTCCTGTGTCTTGAGAGATGTAGGCTGTCGCTGAGGAAGCAAAAAACAAGGCCCCAGCATTGGATCCGGGTCTCACGTCTGCTAGGGTGTACAGAGATGCGAGGGAGGCCTGATCTATACACACAGAAGTTGGATGCGGGTGATAATCTGAGGTGTCTCAGAATTCACTTTGCCGAGTGTAAGCCGAGCAAAGTCCATGACGTTCACATTGATGTTGGTGACACGGCCGCTTTCAAAAGTGAACCAGACGACTGGTGTCTGGTCGACGTAATTCAGCTCGTCAAACTCCTCGTCAATAACAATGAGATCCATCAATGTCTCTGGCAACGCCGACTCCAGTACTTGAATGAGCTTCGAATCGCTGAAGTCCACGAGCTCCAGCTTCCTCAAGCCCACAAACCGAGATAGTGTTGCTGATAGGATCCCGGGGGACCCTGCACCAGATGGGAAGCCCCGCGGGCTGCACGACACCTGTTGGAGGCCGGCTGCCAGCTCTGGCGTCACGCCCGTCATGTAGTGCCAGCTCGGCAGCAACAAGTAGGCCAGCCCCGGCATGTTCGACAGCGCATGCGAGAGATGCGCCAGGTCCTCGGCATCCGGGCTCTCTTCCAGCATGCTCAAATCCATGGAACACATACGTGAGTGCGGGTTTGGGAATAGGTCCAGGAGTTCAACGAAGGCGCGGATCGGCGTCGAGGTCATCCTCGTCGGCCACTCAACGTCAACGACCGTGATCCGTGTCAAGTCAGGCCTCGGCAGCAGAGGCAGTGTCTCCATAGCTGTGAGCAGCGAGTCAATGCTGTTGAAGCCATTGAAGTCCATCTTCAGGCGCCAGCACCGCGGTTGTCGACCCGTCGGCAGCCGCTGCGGCATTGCCCCGTCTTGCAGCATTTCCGCGTAGCGAATTGTGGAGCTCAATTGCAGGCCGTCCACAAACTCTTGCAGCGCTGAGCACGCCATACGGGCGTTGCGCACGTCGGCTTTGTCCAGGCACGCATAGATCGCCTGGTGCCCATCATCAGCCAAGATACGCAGCAAGTCGCATAGGCTTATTGACATTGCTGGCTCGTCGTTTGCATAAGGGAATTAAGTCGACAGAGTACTATCGCGAGTGCTACCTTTAACCCCCCAGTACCCCCGTACAGTACCGTACAACAGGCAATCCTCACAGAAGATAGCCTTTCTCAACGTGTGCGACGCCTTGGAGCATGAAGGGGTGCGAACTATCCGACGACTCCAAGCGGTCCTTCATGGACGCGTTCGGTGCGGCGTTGAAGCGAGAGCTGCGCGTCAACGCCGGCGGCCGCTTCCTGACCGTCTTCCCCGACCTTCCGCAACGCGACGACGTTGGAGACGCTCGCTGACGTGCAACCTCATACCGGGCATCCTGCTGCACGGCGTGGGGCGGTTGTCGTGAGTCTTGTAGGGTCTGGGTCTAGATCTGACATTTGAAATGCGCATCAAGCAGCGTCCACATGGCACGCATGTTGTCTGTGCTCAACTTCTGGGGGCATGTCCTCTGTGCGTTGTCGTGGTGGCTTGTGCGTTGAACGTCGTCCACGAACTCCTGGTACGGCTTCTTCGTCGCCGGGTGTATGCCAGTCGCAAAGTGTATCATTGACTCCAAAATTCTCCAAAACCCGACGGCATCGAGGATACTATTCGTAAACAGAAAGATCACGCCATACTTCTGTGAGGGATCTTCGTGGTGCTTGCTGTGATGTTGATGTCCAACCAGGATGTGTGCTCGTTGCAGTGCCAAGATCAGGGGCGGGCACTCGCATTGCCGCATGTGCGTAAACTTATGTATGATGTTGGACACAGAACCGATGATGACGAGGGTCGCAACGAAGTACACGTTCCTCCAAACAAAGTTGGGGAACGCAACGTACAGCGCGAAACATATGAGGGAGCTCAAAGGGAGCGTGACTGCCATGTTGTGCAGGTGCGAGTATGTCACGATGTCCCTGGGGAAGTAGTGATGCATGTCATTATGCTTTGCGATGGATGAGATGAAGGGTATCTCTATGCAGTAGGAGAAGTACGTGTCCTCAAACCAATGGAAGGCTGCCACAAGGACGTCCCCCATGAGGAGACCCGCCAACACTTGAACCAGCGGGTGCATATCTTTTGGAACTGTCTTGGAAAAGGAAGGACGTTTCGTCATGCTTTGACCACTCACAAAAAGCAAGTCCCCTATCGCGCTCGTCACAAGTATAACCAATCCTCTGGGCATAAACTTCTGGCGCAACTGTAAGCACCAACACAATGCAACAGAAGAAGAAAGAGCACCTCGGTTACATCGTCTTCCTGAAGAAGGCCGATGCCCAGGTCTTGGGGCGTGACGATCGTGAAAGCCACGATGCGAGGATTCGAGGCTTTGCAGCTCGGCATGGGGTCTCTGCCACACACGTCTATACCCATGAGCCCCGGGGCTTCTCGATCAGGGGAAACTTGCCTGGGGAGGTCATTGCCCGCATTGTTGAGGATGAAGAAACCGATGCAGTTGCCAAGGACAAGTACGTCACCTACGATGGCATGCCCTGGTCAGCTTCGAGCATCCGCGCGTCCCCCACAGTAGACATTCCGGCGTTGGGGCCGGGATACGACCAGGTGGACGTGTTTGTGGTGGATTCAGGCATGTCCCTGCATCCGAAGCTGAACATTGTCGAAAGGCTCTCATTTGAGCCGGATCAGATTGTGAAAGACGTTGCCTTCGAAAAACCCAATGGACACGGCACGGCTGTGGCGTCTGCCCTGGGTGCCATGGTCAGCAGCACAAACGACGTGTGTGGAACAGCGTCTGGTGTTCGGATTCACTCGTACGGGAAAGCCACACTGTCAGGGACGCTGGCCGCATTTCAGGTGGTGCGTAGCTACAAGAAACTGAAGACCAATAATCGAGTTGGAGTAAATTGCAGCTTTCATTCTTTGCTGATTGAAAACTCTGCTTCCGACAAGAAATACTTTGACGAGGTGACCAATATGCTGACTGAAGGAATCACAGTTGTTGCAGCAGCAGGAAACAACCCCTGGGGAGAATACCGGTATGTTTGGCCTGCTAATGTTCCAGGTGTGATAAGTGTAGGTGGCTACGACTCCAGCCATCAGTTCTACCCCGGCACACCTGGTGCCCATGTGGACATCCTGGCGCCTGCAGTCAACATTCCAGTGTATGATAAGTACGGCCAAGTTCAAAGTTGGGCTGGTACCTCGTTCGCCGCGCCCATAGTATCTGGCATTTGCGCGCACTTTTTGGCCAGGAACCCATACTGGCAACCAATTCAAGTGTGGGAGCACCTGCTCCTTGCATCCAGGTCGGTGATGGGCACCGCGTTTGGGGCACCTCCTATTGGCGGCGTTCCCGCAGGCACCACCAACATGCCCGTGGTCATGCCAAAAGCAGGAACACTTTACAGGGGCGACTTCCTCAGGTCATCTGGTGGGGGCAAATATGGGCACACACTGTATTCCCCTGCGACGTCTACCTCTCAGCTGGGAGATTATCGCCTGGTGATGCAGGGTGATGCCAACGCCGTCGTCTACCGCAACTTGGACAATTTGGCTGTTTGGGCGACGAGTTTCACGGATGTGTGGGGCCAGAACCCTACGCTGAACCCTGGGCAGGGGCCATACCGGCTGATCTTTCAGTGGTCGGATGGGAACCTGGTGATGTACAACGATGTGGGCCAAGCTATCTGGGCAAACGGCATCTCATCTGGGCCTGTGATGACACAACTCACACGTGCAGGTACACTCGAGGTCTACAATGCGGCAGGCTCCCGAGCCTTCATGCGCCCAGTTCCCGCGCCGCTTGTCACGCTGTCCTGGGATTGGGACTACGGGGGCACAAGCGCAAGTTTCTCATCTGACTCACCATCGCTGGGGTCTACCTGGAACGACAAGGCGTCCAGCATGAAACTTGGTCCGCGCACGCGGGTAACGCTCTACGAGCACGAAAACTATGGCGGCCAGGTGTGGACCGTAACGAACGACACCTTTGAGAACATGGGCGTCAGCCAGTTTCCAAGCTTCTGGAATGACTGCGTGTCAAGCATACGTGTCCAGAGCGTGTAGGTGGGAAACGAATCATTGACCTCCTTGTACCCGTGTACATAAAGGATGCCTCCGGGCCAAGAACTTGAACAAAATGTCCGTAATTGTTACCAATGAGGATGCTTGGGTCCAGCAGCTGGAGAAGATCGTGCATACGTTCATGCAAACAGGCATGCCGCCGCATAAGCGTAGCGCCATGAACCGGGCAGCTGGCTGGCTGTGCATGCCGGTCTTGTGTGGCCCTTGTATGTTCTGGTCATGTGTCATTCGTATGTTATGCTGCCCCGTTCAGTGCTACTCGAAAGGCCTTTCCGGTGCATGTACAAAGAACGGGTGCAACGAGGGCACGGATAGGTGTTGCAAGACATACGGCACCGAGGTGGCGGAATTTGAGAAGTTGGGTGCGGCCCCAAAATTGCTGAGTGACGATGGGCTCAAGAAGCGGGTTGTAGCAGTTCTGGACCAGCTGGACGATATTTTTGACAAAAAAATGACCACCTCTATCACAGCGGTCACTACGCCCTTGCGGATGCGCTGTTTCGCAAAGAAATGCCGAGTTATGTGAGATTCTGTGTCGAGCGAATGCGCATGCGGCTCGTGAACGCGGTGTGATTTTCCATGTGATCGGTGCAGTTCTGTCATGGATGTGTGGAGAGTCGTGGGGGGGCTGGCATGGCCATCAGGAAATCCATGATTCCACGTCGTGTTACACTCTGTCAAGTGAATTTTGTTACACCTAAAAGATGAGGAATACCAGGTTTTCGTCACAGGGTGTAGCAACATGTAACTCTCCAGACCGACGCTCGCTGGCGTCCCATGTGTACTCTCTATTGGGAAGCTTGCGGAAGACGGCCGCCATCCTCCAGGTGTCGCACTCCTCAATTCATCGTTGGCTCAGGACCCCCAGCCGCAAAGCCTACGATTCATCACATCGATTGCAACACGGCAAAGCTACTGCCATCACTGCCGCGCTCCCAGATTTAACCTCCATTTTTTCACAAACTTGTTCACTTCGGCAAGGCGACGCACGAGGCCTTGTGCGTCGGCCAGTGCTCGCGCTGGCACTCTGGGGAGCAGTAGTAGGTCGCCTCGCACCGCCCGCAGCACCAGCAGGCGTCCGCAGCCGGCGCACTTGAACTCTTGCATCCGAAACTCCGTGGCCGCATTGTCCAGGTCGGCCAGGCTTTGCAGGTCCGAAGCGCTCTCGTCGGCCGCCAGAGCCACCGCAGCCGCCCAGACGGGGGCAAGCCAGCACGCAATGAGCGCAAAATGGGCCGTCGTGTTCATGACCCAGTGGGTCGCCTGGATCAGCAAGACCCGGGACACGATGCTTGTCGCCACGTCGTCTCTGGCGCCCCCCTGCGACCTCATGTCAATGAGGAGGTGCAGCACGAGCGGGCCCACGTGCAAGATGCAGCTCCGGTTCGGCGACCTCCGGCCCGCGGCAAAGAAGGCCCCGTGCGCCGCGTTGATCACAGCGACTTCTGGGCCATTCTCGTCGAGCCCCGCCTTGGTAGCCAGCGTGGCCAGGGACGTCCTCTTGGTGAACGTCGTCAGCCCGAGGATCTTAGCACGGACGTCTGGGCTCATGCTCATTGCCGCGGCTACCTCAGCGTCCTTGTGCAGCATCAGGTGGAACGTGTTGTTGACGCGCACTTGAGATTCGTAAAATGTCCTGGAAGAGGTCTGTGTGAACATGACTTGCAGCGGAACCCGAGGAGGTCTCCACCGAATGGTAGGGGTGAAATAGTCTGGGATCGTGGCAGGAGCGTGGCCCTCAAGCACGGCGGCAATCAGAGGTTTGCGAGGGACGGTCTTGGTTGGCCAGCGTTCCGGAAGGAAGACCTGCCGAAGCCCGCAGTTTCGGGCATTGACGTTTAGCACCAGCGGTGTGAAAGGCTGCGCGATCTGCAGCGCCTCGCCAAGATGGAACCGTTTGCCTCCTTGCTTTCCGGGAGGTGAGCGCTCGGGGAGCAGTCGCAGAGCAATGAGGTTTGCGATAATGCTGCCGCGTCGATAGAGCTGCGAGCAGACATCGACGTAGTCGTCCAGACGCTGTTGAAAGTGCGGAGGCAGGTGCTTGATCCGCGGTTGCAGGTAGGCTGAAAAGACTCAAGGTTCTGTGGGCCACGTCTCTTCTTTTCATGATCGTTGAGGAGGCCATGGTAGATGGCTTGACCGAGGAGTTGAGATAAAGAGGCTCCGTCAGGGCACGGCACACCGGCGTCCTGGAGTCGCTGAGCAAGCTGCTCTTTGGTCAGGCGGCCAGCCCGCAGGCCGCGGGTCATACAATCCGCTCCTCAGTATTGTGAAGTTGTCTGCCTGAAGTGAAGCGCCTGACAGCCTTTTATATTGTTAGGTCTTTTACTTTTGCATGGGCAATGACTGGCGACGTGATGAGATGACCTCTAGGACATGGTGGAAGCTTCCACAAACCCTAGAAGGTGTGACAACCTTCGGGATAGACTGCGACACTTGCTGTAATACATTGTCGCCAAAGTCATGGGAATATCAAGCATGGTAGAAAGCCTTCTTGAGGATCCCAAACACCAGTTCAATGGGATTGTATTCTGGCGAGTATGGAGGCGTGAAGAGGAGGTGGTACCCCTTGAGGATCGCAATTTCTCGGACGCTGGAGGATCGATGAAACATAGCATTGTCTAAAAGCACGGTGGTTCCTGGTGGATAGGGCATATTGTTGATGAACTCAGAGAAGATGGTAGCGTCCACTGGTCGGGAAACCAATTGCGAATGGGAATCTCCCTGTTGATGGACGGCCATGAGTAGATTGATGCGGCGACGATCCTTACACGGTGGCGCCTCAACAATAGCTTGGGTACCCACCAGGGAATACCCGTAGACAGGCCGACAACACTGGTCGAACCCTGATTCATCCACCGACACGAGTGTTCCAGACGAGAATGCTGTCTGGAAAGCGACAAAGAAATCGTCAAGCTGCACAGGGTCCTCTCTACGGGATCTTCCACGACTGCGCGTCCTTTTCCAAGTATACCCCAGTCGCCGAATGATGCAATGCGCAAGCTGCCGCGAGATGCGAAGATGCATTGTGTCCTGAACATGGTGGACGACTGACAGTGACGAACAGCATGTCCGAGTGCGCATGAAGACTGAGACGACATCTAGGAGCACCGGAGTGATGATGCTCTTCACCTGCCCCCTTGACGTTGGATCCAGTTGTTGCCGCCATCTGCAGACTGATGCAATGCTGACACCACAAGCAGCTGCAGTTCGCCTCATGCTTTGCAGGTAAGAGTAGACACATAAGACAGTCTCCCGAACCTTAACAGGATGCATGGGGTCCTCTTCTTGAACTGCTACTAGAAATAGGTGTTACATTATTGTTTGGAAGGACTGTATCACACATTTATCATCGTGTGCAGATTGGATTACCTGTCCATGTTACATTCATAGTTTCTCACAGATTCTCATCGCACCGCGATTGGATTTCTGAGAGACTTGACGACCGCGTGACCTTAACTTTTAACCCAACGAGGTGACGATGGGGCTGACGCTCTTGTAGGGATGGCCGGCAGCGAGCTGCGCACCGCTGTACCGGTTGTTCCAGGCCAGGTACCCCTCCAGCTTCTGGCAGTCCGTCGTTGAGAGCGCGGATTGGGCGACGACGATCTCCGCGACGCCGCCCGCAAACGACTCGGGTACTGGTAATCTGGAACCCATGCCGACCGTGCTAAGGATTGTGGCCGCTTGCAAGTTGCAACCCGTGCCCACGAGCGTCCTGTTGACGTAGACGCTGTGCGCGCCCACCGTCCCATTGGTCGACCCCGATATGACAACGACCATGGGGTCATTGTCAATGTAATTATAGGAGAGAATGTGTTAGACGCGCTGATGCTCATGAGCAGGACGCGGTTGTTGGCCATGAGCGCAAAGGCCGACGAGTCAAAGATGTACTGCCAACCGGCCTTGAAGTTCATGTAGCAGTTTGAACCCGACAGTGTATGCGGAATCTGAGGGAGCCGGCGTCAAACGTCAGAATCTGCTGCGAGCTGCCCGTGTTGCGGAAGGTCACAACCGGGGCCTTCGGGAACACTGCATTAGACCTGATGGGGTCAAAGCCGGGGCCGTTGGAAGGCGTCACCCCCATGTTGTTCCCGGGACTGGTCCGTCCATGTGACCAGATTGCCGCCGGCGGCGGTGGCGTTGGAGGTCGTCTCGAACCAGCGCAGCGTGCCCGGCAGGGTCAGCGGCGACCAGGTGAACGTGTCCTGTTGTTTTGTGATCCGCCTGACCGCGCGTCCGGGCGAGGCTGATCGCGCCTGTCCTTGGGACGGTCGTCATCTGCCAGTAGCTCTCCGTCAGGTCAGTCAGCGGGTCTTGGGCCGTCAAATCCATGGTGTACCTGGCGCGAAAGGCGGCCTGGTTGCAGTGCGAGTAGGCGTACGTGTTCTGGAAGAAGGGGGCGTTCTGTGTGAGCAAGAGGGGCGCCCACCCGGAATTGTTCGAGTTGTACTGGGAGGGCACTTCGTTGCTCAACGGCGCCGTGATCGCGCCAAAGGTCTTGCCTTCATGGTAGGTCAAGTCCGTGGTGTAGTATGGTACGTTCGAAGAGAGGTTCCACATGGGCAGCCAGGTGCTCAGGTTTGACCTCTGTTGAACCGGTGTCGTGCCGGACAACATGGGAGCAATACACGCATAGCCTTGGCTTGCATAACCGACTTCCGAGTTCGAGGAGTAATTCGAGGCCGCAAAGTACGTATTGACGAAGCGCGGCGCAGTAGTCGAGAGGTAGCCCCCGCGTGCCGTGGCGTGCTGCTTTCAGTGTACTGTTCCAAATGTAATGCCCTATTTGACCGGCGTCCGAGGGCAGGACCTCGACCCAGCCCGTGCCCGTCGTGTTGCTGGCGGCCGGCGGCGTCAAACCCAGCGCAGACTGCGCGTAGAAGACCTTCCTGTTGTTGCTGAATGAAAAGGACGCGATTGAATTGGGGTCCGTCGACCGCCACTGCGGCACCCAGCCCTCGCCCGTATTATTTGCGGGCTGGACGTTGCTATTGGCCGCGCCGGCAATGTTGCTCCCAGTGAGTGCGTAGAAGTAATTGGAGAGTCCCGGGACATAGACGGTCTCGTTGCTCAAATGGTCTAGATTGGGAATGTTGCTCTGGACGGACTTGTGCAGACGGACCCAGCCCTGACCGTAGTTTGAGTTCGGGCCGACCGGGCGCGTTGGACGTCCCGGGAGTCGCCGCGATGTACAGGATGTTGCTGTCCTGGAGAGAGCGGAGGAGCGCGTTCTGCGGGTGCGGCAGGCCGCCCAGCCCTGGGCAGTGAACAGGGATGTATCCGTGACGGTGACCTCGATGTTGGACCCGCTCTGCACGCGTTCTGGTGGCGCGGTAGACCGGTGCCCGTTGTTGACGAGATAGATATTGGCCATGAAGGGAGTGTACTCGTGGGTCGTCGGCTTCCAGATGGGCAGCCAGCTCATCGTGTCGTCGGCGTGGAGTACTCAAAGCCGTTTGCTCGGGGTCGCATTCGATGCCAACATGTAACCGCTGCCATTGTTAAAGACAATGTCGCATTGGTTGTACACCGTCTGGTTGCTCCAGGTGCTGTAGTAGTTTGCGCCGCCCCCAGACTCGGCCGTCTTTTGCACGATGAACATGCCAAGGTCAGCCTGGCGGAAGAGCTCGTTATCGACGAGGCCGGTGCGGTCATCGCCGCGGGGGGAAGGTCTTGACCCCAGCCGTCCGCCGGAAGGCGCCATTCGTCGCGAGGATGTTGCTGGGCGCGATCGAGTAGTTGCTGTCCGTTGGCCAGAACGGCCGCCACGAGCGTGTACGCGCGCTTCGTCGATGGCAAGTAAGTGACATCATACGGCGCCCAGATCCGGTTTGATGACCACCGCGGTGGAAGCCCTTGATCACGATGTTGCGAGAAAACACTGTGTGTTGCACCGAGCGCCTTGCCAGCAGTGGAAGCCAAAGTACGCATTCGCAACACCTCCCATGGTGCGAGTCTCTCAAGTGAGGGACCCTCGTCAACGTAATTGCGGTAAACTTTGACGCCGTTGAACGTAGGCAGTAATAATGCCAAAGTTTGTAATCCAGCTTGTACGACCGCCAGCGCCATCGCTGAACCGGTACTGATTGCTGGACGTGGGCCAGACGTTACACTGGGAGAGGCCCCACCCCTGACCGTTGTACTGGTTGTAGAAGCCAAAGCTGGTCGTTCAACCCGGTCGTGGAGCCTGTCGATGAGGGTCACAATGTAGTCTGTGCCCCTCACCATTGGTGGGCAGGCCGTCGCGTGCCCAGGGTGAAGGCCATGAAGTCGCCGTTGCCGGTGATGAGCGGCATCCCAAGGACACGCTGAACCGGGGGCCAGAGCACCCGACCACAACATGTACGAGTCCTGGTTGGACCGTGTGCTTGACTGGAGCTGGATGTTCGAGGTCATATTGATGACGGGCGCGATTGCGGCGGAGGCGCCAGCCGGCCGGAACGTCAGGAAGCTGGGCGGCGTCGCGTTGCACTCGGCGAGTGTGGGCGAGAATGTAAAGATTGTATTATAATTGTTCGACGACATTTGCGCGGTGCAGCTTGAGCTTTTTTAAATGGGGGGCAGACATTTGCGCTGCGCCGCAATTTCTAAATGTCGTCGATGCGTACGGTAGTCAGAAGATGTTACACTCGGCAAAGTGAATTGTGAGACACCTCAGACACCTCAGAACTCAACATCAACCAGACGTCAGCAAACACCCGCATTCAATGAGCGCATTTCGTCTGGAATCGGTTGAGAGGACCCGCAGGACCCGCAGCTTTCCGTCGAGTTTGCCGATCGCTGATACACACAGAAGTTGGAAGTAGTTGCCGAGTGTACTCCCGACTTCTATGTCAGCTGCTTGAGCAGAGGTTCAAGATCAACACCAGGCACCAGGCTCTCCCGACACGCCGCAACAGGTAAAAGGGCAACCTGGTCTGCAGTGACTGCTGCAGGAGACTTGAGAGTTGCGGATTTAGGGGTCTTGAAGTCTGCCCTTCCCGATTGGGGTGTTCATTTTCTCGAAAAACTGAATTGCGTAGGCCAGCCACGCAAGAGGCTCATCAAAATCGAGCGAACTCATCATCGACAAGAGCAAGAGCATCATCAATATTGTCGACTTGACTTAACCTACAAACATGCACAGCGGCCCCGGCAAGTCCGTTCATGGCAACGGCAGCCTCGAGTACAAGGGCCTCTTCAAGAACGGCGTCCGCCACGGCCGTGGCACCTCCTACTACGACAATGGTCAAGTCGAGTACGACGACGTCACATTCAAGGACGGTGTCGTCCATGGCTGCTGCGGGACCTGGTACTCGGCGGACGGCCTCTGGCGGTACTCGGGAGAATTCCGGCTGGGCGAACGGCACGGCTACGGATACCTGGAGTACCTTCAGGTAGCAGACTGGGTCATTCTCTACGATGGGAGCTGGGCCCAGGGCCTACGGGACAGCGAGGGCATGCAGTACTATCCTGTCAAACCTGTCAAACCTGTCAAACCTGTCAAACCTGTCAAACCTGTCAAGTCAAGCCAAGTCCTAGAAGACAAGGTGGTCGAGTACCAGGGTACCTGGCACATGGGCAAGCGGCACGGGCGGGGCGAGTCCTATGACGCGGACGGTTCGCCCGGTGTTTGAGGGCCTCTGGTCCGATGATAGGTTCGGCAGCCACGGCATCCTGTACAAAGGCCTGCCAGCAGCGAGGTCGACTGTTACGAGGGCGATCTCCATGACGGAGTGCCCCACGGCTATGGCATCATGTGCTATGAGCAGGGCAGCATGTACAGGGCGACTTCCTGGACGGTCAGCGGCATGGCTTCGGCCGGTTCACCCGAAAGGTTGACAGCCGGCGGCGGCTGACGTACGAGGGGGTGACTGGGTCAATGACGAGCACCACGGCATACGGCACGTCCTATGTTATCTAGACTCCAAGGGCATCAAGTACCAGGGCTTTGGGGCACGTGGCGCGCCCCACGGCTATGGCACGTCGTATCTCCTGCTGCCC